>APFE030759098.1:61155-190907 GCA_000404065.3 Pinus taeda | reverse complement strand
CTGCCAATTCGAGAAAGGTGATTGACCTTGCCATACTGTTCCCAAATTCTGTTGCTGATTAAATGGCGAAGAAGGAAAGAACTGAGATGGGTCTTATGACATATCTATGGGTTGGCCTTGCCACTTTCGATGCTAGTTCATTAAGTATACTGGTTTTGTCTCTTCTTCTGATTCTTTAAAAACTTATTTCAGCCCTGGAAGTGATGGACATTGTTCAGTGGCATGGTCCTTGGTGCAGATAATGCATGTCTAGACCATGTCCAATGGACAGTCCCGTTGGTTCTGCTTCTTTCAACAGCGTGGGAAAAAAACGACCAAGTTTTGTTTTGCTAAGGCTTGTTTCTGTTTGGCCTATAGGATGTCCAACTATGTTGTAAGGGTGCCTAGGATGTCTATCTTGAAGTCCTCTAAATAAAATGATATTTAGCCATTTCACCACAATTTCACCATTTCCAATCAAATCTCTAATAAAATGATATTTAGCGTAAATGTGCTTGGTCCTCTTTTGAAAAACATAATTTTTTGAGAATGCAATTGTGGAAGTGTTGTCGCAGAAAATAGTTGTTGTTCCCTCTTGGTCGTGGCATAGATCCCTCAACATCCTTCTCATCCATGCTCCCAGACACGATGTTGCTGTTGTAGATACATATTCAACTTTTGTTATTGACAATGACAATATCGACTTCTTCTTAGAGGCCCATGAAATGGCTCCAGAACCCAAATGAAAAATATATCCCGACATGCTCTTTCTGTCATCGACACTTATCTGCCTAGTCATTATTGGTGTAACCAACTAACCTAAAATCATTTGTTGCAGTGTACAAAATACCATATTCCTTTTTCCCATTGACATACCTCAGAATCCTTTTTGCTGCTTGCTAATGCATCTCCTTGGGTGTCTCCATGAACCTCAACACCAAACGCATCGCATACATTATATCTCACCTAGTGGTGGTCAAATACATCAAGCTAGCCACCATAATTTTATATAATGTCGGATTGATATTGCTTCTACAAATTATTTTCTCAAATTCAACCTCATTACAGCTGTAGTTGGTGAGACTTGTTTTTATGCATATTAAACCACTCCAAAATGTCTGCTACATACTTTACTTGGGAAATAAACATACCATTTTTGGTTTGCTTCACTTCTATTCCCAAAAAATACCTTAACAACCCCAAGTCAGTCATTTCAAATTCACTCTTCATGAGTTATTTGAAATAAATGATGAGGAAATCATCACTTCTTGTAAAAATAAAATCATCTACGTATAAGACAACAATAAGAATCTTACCATCACTCTCTTTGATGTAGAGAGTAGTCTCATCACCACATTTTTTTGAAACCACTATCCATCAAGTAAGCATATATTCTACTATACCATGCATGCAGTGCTTTCTTCAACCCATAAAGATCTTTCCTCAACCTATACACCTTGTCTTCTTTGCCTTCTACCTCATAACCAGGTGGTTGTGCAACATACACTTCCTATTTCAGCACTCCATTCAAAAACACTGATTTTACGTCCATTTGATATAATTTCCATTTATGTTGCATGACAATCGACACAACTGTACGCACTGTCTCCATCCTCGCGACTAGCGCAAACGTGTCCGCATAACCTCTTCCATGCTGTTGCTTGTATTCTTTGACCACTAGCCTCACTTTATGTGTTTCAAACTTCCTTTCAACGTTACTCTTGGTTTCATAGACCCACTTCACTCCAATGACTTCTTTTCCTTGCGGAAGGTTCACTAACTCCCATGTGTCATTCTTTTCTGTTGCTTCTATTTCTTCCTCCATTGCTACAACCCATTTTTCTTCTTTGACTGCATCTTTAAAATGGATTGGGTCATCTACATGACATAATAATGTAGATAAGGAATTCAGACCAATGCTACTATCAACTTCATCTTGCTCATAAATCTCATTTAAATTTCTGAATTTTGGTGTTTTTGTAATCGTTGAATATGGGCTTGACATGTCACTTGGTGTTGCGCTTTGCGATGTGCTTGAAGAAGCACTTTCTTGATTGCGTGACTTTGTCCTATTATTTGTTGACATTTTTACTTACTGCCTATTTTGTTGCACTTTAATAGGAGTAGAGGGAGTCACTTTTGACGAATTTCTTGCTTCTATCAATTCATCTTTGTCCTCATGTGGTATACATGCTTTCACATTTACTGTCTTCTCTAAAATTCCATCCAATGCTTCCTCTTCTAAGAACTTCACATCTCTGCTGATTATGACCTTCTTGGTTGATGGATTATTGAGCTTTTATGCCTTGGATTCATCACCATATCTAATAAATACGCATTTCTTCCCCTTACTATCCAACTTCTTCCTCAACTCATCCAGGGCATGTGCATATGCCACAGATCCAAAGAATCTCTGTGAGTGACACTATGCTTTCTTCCACTCCATGCCTCTTCAGGAACCACATTCTTGACGTTTTTGTTGGACATCTATTAATGATATACGTTGCACAAGGTACAACTTTAGCCTAATAATCATTTGGCAAATGATTTTCCTTCAACATACTCCTTTCCATTTCCATAATGGTCCTATTCTTCCTTTCTGTGACACCATTTTATTGAGGTGTATACCTTGTTGTAAATTTCTTGTCAATTCCATGCTCCCTACAAAATTGAAGCAACTCATTTGAGATGTATTCGCCACATCTGTCAGTCCTAAGGAATTTTATGTACTATCCACTTTGCTTCTCAACAAGAGCCTTGTATTGGAAAAAGCACTCAAACACTTCACTTTTGTATTTTAGGAGATAGACCCATATCTTCCTTGTGTAGTCATCCATGAAGGTCAATAAATAGTATCTACCACCAATTGATGGTGTTTGCATTGGTCCACATAAATCTAAGTGGACAATCTCCAAAGGTGCCTTTTCCCTTACTGACTTTCTTGCTGGAAATGTCTCTCTATGTTTCTTGCTCAAGATAAATCCTTCACAGAGGATGTTTGATTTTTCTATGAGTGGAAATCCCTTCACCATGCCTTTCCTATGCAGCAAATTCAAGCCTCCAATGTTGAGTTGACCAAATCTCAAATGTCATAACCAATTTTCATATTTGACCTCTTCTTGATAGTTCACTTGTGTAACAACTGCAACTTTTCTTTCATATTCTTGTGAGTTCATTGATAATTGCGCTTGTGCACCTTCTTCCTTCAAATCTGATATTATTTTTAGGGGAAACACTATATTGTTTGTCAAGTGAACCTTTGAAATCAGTTGTCTGCTTGGAGGCTTATCCAAAATTGTGCACTCATCATTCCTGAAAAAGAAATTGTATCCCTTCATGAGTTGTCCAATTCTTATGAGGTTATGCTTCAAACCAGGGACAAAGTAAACATCTGAGATGCACTTCTTCTCCCCCTTCTTTGTTGGGATATTAACTCTTCCTTTTCCCATGACAAAGACTTTGCTATTTGTCCCTATTGCCACTTCAGATTTCACACTTTCATCTAGATTAGAAAACATTTCTATGTTCCCTAACATGTGGTTGTTACAGCCTAAATCTAGATACCATACGTCACTTTGTTTTTCTTGTGTTACATTACAAGCTAAAAAATTGCTATCATGGTTCTGATTTTCCTTCATGAAATTTACACTTGGTTTGTTACTAATGTCATATTGCTTCTTTCTACATTCATTTTCATAATGACCATACTTCTTATAATAATGATATTTAACTTGATATTTATCATACCTCTGACCTTATGCTTTATTTTTTCTTGGACCTTGACTTGGAATTTGATTGCTGCCCCTTCCACTTGAGCTTGAAGGGTTTCTTCTTCCACCTTTGTGTGGGATTCTTCCTCTTCCTCTAGCATATGATCTTCCTCCACCTCTACCTTTCCTAAATGAAACTTGTTTCTTAAAGGCATGCTCCAATGAGGAGCTTGTTTCTCTATTCAATCTCAGTTCATGAGAAATCAGTGATGCATGAAGCCATGCACTAAAAACTATGAGAGATCCTTTGTCTCTTCTCTGGCCACAACATTGGCATCAAACCTTGCAGGTAGACTTCTCAAAACTTTCTCAACTATTATCATTTCTTCAAGTGTCTCACCATCACACATGATTTGAGTAACCAATCCAATTACATGTGTAAAAAATGAGTCTACATTCTCAGACTCTTTCATAAAAAATGTTACAAATTCTCTTCTCAACATTTGTAGTTTTTATGCATCGACTTTTGCAATGTCTTGGTAGGTTGTTTGAAGGGTGTCCCATGCTTGCTTGGACTTCGTTGCTACTGCAATCGTTGGGAAAATATTTTCACGAATTGCTTGAAAAATGTAGAAGATGTTTTTTTCATCCTTCTTCCTATTATCCCTCAACAAATACCTTTTTTCTTGAGACAAGGCATTGTATGTTGCTGTATCTACTAGTTCTTGAGAAACATTCTGCAACAAATCCCAAATGTATTGAGAAGAAAACAGGGACTTCATTGTAATAGCCGAATAATCATAAAATTTTCCATTAAATTGAGGTATCTGAGGATTAGTCAAGCTTGTGCTTGTTGTTTCCATTTCTGAGTGTAAAAAAAATAAAATTCTACCTGCTGATAAATACACTTCAAAAATCTGCCCTCAAAACAATTTTTAATTGCTAGTAAAACACTTGTTTTTACACTAACAAAGTTTAACTTGCTCTGATACCATGTTATAAATTTTACAGGGGGCAGAGGAGAGGAGTATTCATCAACAAATTAGTTGAGACAATAAAATTGCAACTTGACATAGGCTTAAATAAAACACAAAAATTTACTCATGACAAAATAGAGTAAAACAATGTGGTTGCAGTAAATCTACTTGTGAAGGTTTAAAACCATATCATAAAAAAACATACTTAGGTTATGATATAAAACATAAGAAAATACATTCTCTTGGTAAATGGAGGCTACAACTCTAAGTAAAACAAAAGATCTTATTGCGATTTATGCTTCACCAGGTGTTGCAGAGTAACTCTCTATAAAACTCCGTAAGAACTTGTTTTCAAGCGCCCACCAATATTTTCTCCACAATTTTCTCCTCTCTACCTCTCAGACTTACACCCTCGACCCAAAACTTAAATACATTTAGACACATATATCCAAAATACATTTCAACACATAAATATATGACAAAGTCAAAACATTAAGACACAGGATGGGCGAATGTACAAGGTAAGTGCATTTTTGAACTTGTAGATTACAGGTAAGAGTTGTGTAGTGAATGTTTGCCCATACATATTTACCAACTCTTCATTAAGTTCTTTAACTATCTGATGTGTTGCGGGATGGTCAACATTGTACTTTTTCTTAGAACTTCAGTCCCCCCGCTTGCAAATAAAATCACAATCTGAAGTTGAGGTGTACCACATGTAAGGTTGTTGTCAGTCTAATTAACTGCGGTAGTTGAGATTTTCCAACTAGAGACTCACCTAAAATAACTTGACATGCAACCACACACTAAATTCGACTTTATCCAAAATAAAACTTAACTCGACTTGACTCAATTTGACTGAACTTGACTCAGTTAACTAACTCTCTAATTTTAGATAACTCCCCGTGCGGGATTAATTAGCTATCTTTAACACCCCTCGTAATTATGATTGCTAAACTAAGACATGACTCATGACAACTTAAACATGTCTGCTAGTGTATGTCTTAGCTAGGATTACAACACACACATTTCTTTTATGAAATTCAAACACATATTCTGTTAATGGCCTAGTAAATATATCAACCAACTGATCACTCGATTTACGAGGCTTCAAATGAACTTCTCCATTGCTGACAAGTTCTCTAATAAAGTGATATCTAGTATCAATGTGCTTGCTCTTTTGATGAAACACACTATTCTTGGATAGTGTAATTGTTGAGGTGTTGTGACGATATATTGTTGTTGATCCTTGTTGTTTCTTCTTGATTCCATCCAATACTCTTCTTAACCACATTGCTTAACATGTTGTTGATGTTGCTACTACATATTCTGATTTTGTTGACGAAAATGTCACAATACGTTGTTTCTTAGATGCCCATGCTATCACACATGAACCAAGATGGAACACATAACCATAAGTGATCTTCCTATCATCCAAATTTCTTGCAAAATCATTATCTATGTACCCAATAAAATTCATTTTCTTTGTGCTTGCATACATTATGCCACAATCTCTAGTTCCTATTATGTATCTCAGAGTTCTTTTTCCTACTTTCCAATGTGCATCTTTTGGAGTCTCCATTAATCCAGAGACCAAACTAACTCCTTGCATAATATATGGCCTTATAGTGTGAGATACATGAGGCTTCCATCCAATCTTTTGAATAGAGTTGGATTGACATATGATCCTTCATCATCCTTACTTAACTTGGTGCCTATTGCAAATAACACATATTTCATTAAAATTGGAAATTGTTTATTACAAAGACATCACTAGAATTGAGATTTTTGGTTATTTTGAAACTCTAGATTCACTATTTAATTCCAAATTTAATGAAATATGTGTTAAATGGTGTAGGTGATGGTTTAATTTCGATCTTGAATCGTTTTAGTAAATATTGAGGATATTTATTTTGGAAAATCAAAATTCCTTTTTCCTATTGCTCAACTTCTATGCCAAGAAAATATTTCATAAGACCAAGATATGTCATCTCACATTATTTCTTCATGGCTTCTTTCAATTCATCTAACTTAAGATCACTAGTGTAAATCATGTCATCCACATATAAACAAACAATCAAAATTTTTCCATGCTCATTTACCTTTGTGTACAAGGTAGGCTCAATGTTTTTTCTACAAAATCCATTCTTGATCATGTAGTTATCAATTTTGCTATACCAACCTCTAGGTGTTTTCTTGAGTTCATAGAACACTTTCTTCAACATGTAAACTTTATCTTCTTTATCTTTAACTTCATTACCTGAAGGCTACTACACATAGATTTCTTCTTTTAGAATTCCCTTGAAGAAGTCTAATTTCACATCCATTTGGTATACTTTCCACTTGTTCTAAGCTATTGTTGCTAGAACTTCTCTTACAGTCCAATCTGGCTATTGAAGGAAACGTTTCAACGTTTCTCCAAAATCTATTCCTAGTTGCTATGATAATCCTTTTGCTACCAGTCTTGCTTTAAATCTTTCAATTTCTCCTTTCTCCTTTAGCTTTGCCTTGCGCACCCATTTTACACCAATGAGGATTTTGTCCTTTGGAAAATCAACCAAATCCCATGTATCATTATTTTCAATAGCTTTAAATTCGTCATCCATGGTTTGCACCCAGTTTTCATCTCTAATTGCTTCTTCAAATGAATAAGGTTGGAATGACAAAAATGTAAAGTTTGAACTGACATCCAAATCATCATAAACTTATTTCAAACTTCTCATATTTCTCTTATCATTGCTTGATCCATCACCTGATTGATTGCTAGGAGAATTTTGATTTGTTGATTTGGTTGAAGATCCATGTTGTTCAAAATATCTTGGAGTCCTTGCTAGCATGAATTTGTTAGATGTCGTCTCTTGTGATCCTTGCTGCTTGTTTTCTGCTACATCTTGTTCTTCCATTAGTGGCACTCTTGCATCAATTGTCTTTTTTATATTCCCATTCCATGACTCTTGTTCTTTGAACAAAACATCTTTGCTGAATATATTCTTCTTGGTGGCATGGTTTTACAATTTGTAAGCTTTTGACTGCTCACTATAACTAGTAAATAGGAATTTTTCACTTTTATCATCCAACTTTCCTTTTATCTCTTTAGGCACATGTGCATAGGTTATACATCCAAACACTATGAGATGAGATACGTTGCAAGACATACTTGACCATGCTTCTTTTGGTACTATGGTCATCACAATCTTTGTAGGGGATATGTTTATCACATAAAAAACACATGCAACTGCTTCTGCCCAATACTTATTAGACAAGTTCCTTCCCTTAAACATGCTCCTTTCCATATTCATAATGGTTATGTTCTTTCTCTTTGCTACATGATTATGTTGTGGTGTGTAGTTGGTTGTAAACTACCTTATGATTCCATGTTGTTTCCAATAATCATGGAATTCCTTAGAATAATATTCTCCACCATGATTTGACCTCAATACCTTGATCTTACGATCACTTTGGTTCTATGCTAAGGCTTTGAATTCTTTGAACTTTGCAAAAGTTTTAGAATTTTTCTTCAATAAGTAAACCCAAGTCTTTCTACTATAGTCATCAATGAAAGTGAGAAAATAACAACTTCCTCCAATCAAATGTGTCCTCATAAGTCCACACAAGGATGTATGAGCCAACTCTAATGGATGATTTTCTCTGTATGCAACTCTTTTTGGAAAACTCTCACGGTGTTTCTTTCCCAATACCAAACACTCACAAGTACTAGTAGGTTCTTTGATGGCATGTAATCTGCTAACCATTTGTTTCTGCTGCAACAATCTTAAACCAGAGAAGTGCAAGTGTCCAAACCAAAAGTTCCATAACCAAGAATCATTAGAACATGCAACTGTAAATGAACTAACCTTCTCACTGTAATTCATGACTAGAGGAAGGCGTTTGTTCCTCATCATCTACACCTTTGCTATCAGCTACTTGCTTAGGGGCTTGTCATATATAACATGCTCTTGTCCTTGAAAATACCTTTGTATCATTTCTACATCAGTTGACCAACACTTATCAAATTATGTTTGAGACCAGGGACATAATATATCTTTGAGATTGTCTTCAACTCCCCTTGCTTGGTTAGAATATTGACCACTCCTTTTCCATCTACATCCACAGTCTTGTCAGTTCCCAAATTTGCCTTTGTCTTCACAAATTGATCCAAATTTGCAACCAAATTATTGTTTCATGTCATGTGGACTGCAACCACTGTATAATAACCACACATTATCATAAGGTTCATGCATGATATGGAAATATAGGAACATAGAGTCAGTATTCTCTATTGTGACATTATCTCTTTACTTTCCTTGATCAACTATCTTATTCATGCAATCACGGGCATAGTGTCCAAATATATTGAAATGATAACACCTCACCTTCGATTTATCAACTCTTTGATTGTTGTTGAAGATTTTATTATTGATTTCACTTTCATGTTCCCTCTCTTCTCTTCCATCTTTTTGAGAACTTGATCTTCCACCTCATCTTATGCCTCTCAATCTACCTCTTCCTCGACCTATGTCTCTTGAAATAGAGACATGGATTTTGAAAGTGTTTTCTAAAGTGGAATCCTTATTTTTATCTATCTTTTCCTCATGGGATAGAAGTGATCCCATCAAATCATTAACTATCAACATTTCCAAATCCTTGGCTTCTTCTATGGCTGCTACCACAACATCAAATTTGGTAGACAAAGATACGAGGACCTTCTCAACCATTGTTTGATCTTTAATATCATCACCATAAATTTCTAATTGATCTATGATAGTAATGACCTAATTTATGAATGAATCGATGTCCTCTATTTCCTTCATCTGTAGACTTTTATAAAATCTCATAGTATTTTGAAACTTAATAATATTGACTTTGGCCATACCTTTATAGCTTCTCGCCAAAGTATCCCATGTTGTCTTTGTTGAAGATGTGATCATAATTTTCTAGAAAACTACTCGGTCCACTCCTTGCTATATAAGTTGCAATTCTTTTGCATTCTTATTTTTGTCTTTCTTCCACTATTCCCTCTTTGCATTACTGAGGTCTCATTTAGCTGCTTCATCTTTAGGTTATGGAATCCATATGTGACATATTCCCAAACATCACGTGTATTCAACATGGTTTCCATATTTTAGGTCCACTCTTCATAATCCTTCCTTGTAAATGAAGGAAATTACAACTAGAAACTAGATGAAGCCATCTTAAAAAACTAATAAAATCCTCTTTAAATAACAAAACCTTAAACTTCTCTTTTTTTAATAAACCCCAAAAAAAGGTTTTTTTATTTTATTTTATTTTTTAATTTTTTTTATACATATATAAAATAAACTTAAAAAAAACCTTTGTATATTTTATAAATAACTCTCAAAACTATATGAGAAACTTTATAAAGCTCTTCGTATTCAAAGACCTTCCAAAAATCCATTTAAAAGAAATTGTATCACACTTTAATTTAGGTCATAACAACCCACATAACCTTAAAGCTTTAAAACTTTGACTTTTAAATGTGGCCCCACATCACTCCTTTATATGCTTTGAAATGAATACTTTGACATTTTAATGCCTCAATGTGTTTGCACACCCTTGATTTAGCTAGCCTGCGCAAATTTTTGAATTTTTTCAAACCGAAGTTTGTCACCAATTGTCTCAGTTTTTGCACTAACAAAGTGGGAATTGTGCACCTGACTTGCACACATTTAAGTCCTTAACAATGCAACAATTTTACAACGCAATTTTTAAAACCATTGTTGGCCTTCTTCACTTGGCCCTCTTCTCACTCTCTCTTCTGGCTCCATGGATCCGTATTCCTTCCTCTGCTTTGATACCAATTTGTTGGAAAGGAAGAGGAGGAAAGGCAAAGAAATAACACAAAATTCACACACACAATAACACGAGTTGCAGATCTTCAACTGATCAAACAAATCTTAATGATAACAATGAACTCAGTGAGGGGTATTTAAACCTTTTCCGACTAGTGAATCGCTTAAAAATCACTTGACATGCAATCACACACTAAATTTGACTTTACCAAGAATAAGACTTAAGTAGACTTGACTGAAGTTGACTCAGTTAACTGAATCTCTAATTTTAGATAACTCTCCATGCGGGAGAAATTAGCTACCTTTAACAACCTATTCGATGAGGATGCAAATTAAAGTGTCATTGCAAATGAGAAATATAAATAGGTTGAGTTGTATGGTGGTTGATTCATAGTGTAGATTTTATGAGTGAAAATATTTTTGAAAAGCAAGGTCATGGTGTGGATTGGGAAAGATATAGGAAAAGATAAAGAATGAAGATGAAGGCACTGAAGTTTAATGAAAGATTGCGCATGTGATGAATGAACCCCATAAAGGGTGTTTGTATAAGGCATGTGTATTTCCCCAGGAAGTTGTAATACATGTTGTTCAAGAATATTGTAAGGCCTTAAGACTCTGATTAAATATATATATTTATATATAATATATATATAGTGCAGTGGCACATCGAGTCATCAAATTATGGAATGGACCACTTGGATAGGTAACAGGGTGGAAAGTGTATAGGTATCCTAGATTAGGGTCAAATGTGAGATCTTAGGTGATATGGTTAATGAATGAATAGGGACAGGTTAATCTCACTAAGTCAAGTTCAAGGAGGGGTCTGTTAGGGTGGTTCATGAAAGCTTGACTCAGTCAAGTTACCAATGGTTTTTAGGCTACATGTTTGTGGGAATGCATGGTTTTGTAGGTAGTATTAATCTCCCATGTAACATATTCTAAGTCCAAACAAACTCATGTTAATTTGCCTTGGTGGCCATTAAGATTCAAAAAATTGTGTCTTTAGACACCACCACTTCTCTCGATATTGTAAGATAATTTTTTTAATATCAATTGATACATTACAATCCATTATGATTATATTTAATACTAGAATAACTATATTTGGTAAATATTCATAAGCATCAAACAATAATAAACATCAAAACATTTACCTACCAAAGATTAATATTAATAGGAATTACAATAACCAAAATTAACAAACAATCTACTCCAAATCTCCGGAATCATTATTTTGTTTCCATTTTTTGCAATTTAAAGAAAAAAACTCCAAAACTCTTATTCATGATGATATTTGACTATCCATTTAATATGATATTTTTTTAATTGATGAATTTTAATTAAAAAGGGAAAAAGAAACAACTACTTTGGAAACAAATCTCAAGTCTTTAATATGTGTATACTATTAAGAATAGTGTAGAATATTATGAAACATTATATGGAGATTAAGTATCTACCATCCACCTAATAATTATTTATAATTAGATATGAAATCTAGGAACCCTATTATAATACAGACATGCCTTTTTTTCAAAAGAAAAAAAAAACTTCTTTATATTAAAATAAAATCATTTTATATGATCCAACATAAACATATATACAATGGTTGGAAACACGATACCCACACATAAATAATGTGAAAAGAAAAAACTAATGAAAAAATCTCATCAGATGACACATCACACAAAGCCCTAGAATATTCCATAATGTTTACATAAGAAAGTGATTGTCATAACATATTCTATAGAGGTTTGATGAAGCAGGGAAAAAGAAAATCCATAAAATTAGACCATGTATGACAATGTTTGGAGGAAGTTCAAGCCAAAACAAAACAAAATGGAAGAATTAAAACATATAGCCCTTCCCATTAACAATCATCAAAATATGGGGATGAATCCCTCGCCAACAGAATGACCATACGTGAATATTTGAAACTGTATCCTGCCCCTATTTATTCTCAAACCTTCCTTTGACATTGTGTCATCCAATTGATTTTGATGACATTGAATGTGTGCAAAAGTGAGGTTATTGAACTGAGCAGACATGTCCCTAATGCACCTTAACTAGTTCGTGAGAGTTGGAGTATTGAAACCAAATATAATATTTTCCAAATCAATTGTGACCTTGGAGTCACCAAATATTGAAAGTGATTTTAGCGATAACCTAAGAGAACAATGCATGAGGCCCCATAAAGCCATCACTTCAACTTTAAAGTTAGTTCCCTGACCTCCAAACCGATTGTAAGCATAATGTGAGCCAGGTTCCATGATTAAAATATCTCTTAAACCACATAACAAGTTCAGTGCGTCCCCATCGAAGAATCCAATAGGGATATTTTCCATATAGCTAATAAAGGCTGGAATCCTACCCTTTTCAATCACAAGGAGTTGCAATAATTCCAAGAAAAAAACGATTGATTTATTGTTGTTCCTATCATTAGAGAAAGGAATGCCATCAAAAAGGATTTTATTCCTTCCACACCATATCCCCTAGCATATAAATAAATGAAGGGCTTTAAGGGGGTTATGTTTTTAACTCCAATATATGAAACATTCGTTAATAGAGGAGTATACCTTGAAATCACAAACCTTTAAGTACTATAGTAAATTTGACCATACAACAATAACACCTGTGCAATTTAAAAATAAATGTAGTTGGTCATCATTACCTTGTTGACATATGCAACATCTACCAGGGCCATGAAATCCTCATTTTTCCAAATTCCCCCATGTGTGGATTTTATTGTATCCAATGAGGCAACCAAAACAATTCAATTTTAAGGACATATTCCATGTCCAAATATTCTGAGTCCATTCCATCCCGATTGGAAGGAAATTTGGAGGGGTGATGGAGGAATATTTTTCCTCAACCAATATTTGTTGGGATGATCTACCATTCCAAATGAGGGTGTCAGGTGTGTCGGTTAATGTAACTCCAACATCATATACGTTTTGGATATAATCTTCCAAAATTGATTTCCACTTCCCAACTAAACCCAAATTCTTGCCGCTATACCATATTGGATGTAGGCCCATAATGTAGTCCGATTCATTTAGTCATTGAAGTTTATATATGCCTAGCTCATGTATATGAAGAATGATCTCCCTAGGGTGGACATGGTTTCCAACAAAGCCATGGATGGGATCTAAATCCATTTCCACCTCAGAGCCTCTACCAACATCCCCTCATAAGTTTCCCATGAGCCATTGTTTTGTTTTCATGAAGCCCCTCCAAATATATCATCCAACTTGTATCAGGGGGTCCCAACTCGAAATCCATCCTTGCAAAGATTGGTTTTCTAAATATTTATCTAAGAGGATCTTATGCCATTATCTGGTGCCAAAGATAACTCTCCACAAGATTTTTTTTTATCAACGCACTTCTAAATCTCTCCAAATTATTTATAACCCGACCATCTTCAACCTTCCACCTGGTAAGAGACTCCAGAGGAAGTAGGTGAAAATGGTCTAGGACATGAGCACCCAACCATAAGAAGTGATCAATTAATTAATTTATGCAATTGATCACCTTCTTGGGAAGTATGAAGAGGTGCATCCAATATAAAACTATTCCTTACAAGACTAACTTTGTAAAGGTCAATCACCCGCCCAATGATAGTGATGCAGGAGCATCGACATTAGCCAGCAATGTGGAGGATTGTCCACATGTTGTGGCTAATCACAGTAAAATTCATTAACTGTTTGGTCGAATTCGGGATTACTGAGAAGGATAAAACTTCTCAAACAGTTTGTTATTGAAATAAGTATGAGATTTTCTTATTTTAAATTTGAGATAAGGTTTGTTAAACAAGTGGGCACGAGAGCTGGTAAATAGGGAATTCTGTTAGAGTTTTAAAAATAGAAAATTATGTTATCGATTTGTTAGCAGAATTAGTGGAAGGATTAATGAGAGGAAAATGTAATAAGCAAAGAGATCTTTGCAGAGAGGGAGTGTTCTCGTGTGGAGGAGATGGTTAACTTAGATATGTACAATCTCCATTGTTTAAAAAAAAAAGGAGACGACAGTGTCAGAGGGGGTTAGGAGGTGGAGCAAAAGCTCATATTAGAGGAGGATTGTGTAGATTAAAGAGATACAGATTTCATTCCTTGTAGGATCGGCATAGGCGAAACTCTGTCTTTTACTCTGTTATGAATACAATCACTATTGTCTTGAGTTTCCATAGATGATGAATTCATGAGAATGGATGTATTTTCTTTCCTATGTGTAAAAATTGCTTGAAGTGTGCTCGATCCGTGGTTTTAGTTAACCTTTAAGAAATTTGTGTTTAATGCAACCTATTATTGTTGAAGTTTGTAATTGAAACAAGTCTTAACACAGCGTAATGACATAAATATTAGCAATATGTTAGTTGTGGTGGAAAATTGATTTGAATTATATCGGATCGACACTGTGGTGAAATCGACAGTTTGGCATTCAACCACTCCGACTTCCGATTTGTGAATCGTGTTGAATGTCCGATTTTGGAGTGGAGTTAAATTAATCCACAATTCAATTTAGAATTGCATCAGGTCCGGAAGTCGAAATCGGCGTTGTAGATCGGCGATGAATCAATTAACATTCAGTTTTGGCAATCTCCGATTCCAATTTGAATCGGATCAGAGTAGTCGTGGAATTAAATTATGCGATTGCCAATTTTGACTGAATTGCGTCAGAAGCGTTGTAAATAGATATATATCTATTATACAACCCGGTTGAACGCTGATTACAATAAGTGTGGTCGTATTGAATTAGAATTGTTTGATTATGTGTTCAGCGCTATCATAAAGGGGTTTGTTTTTATTCATCAAAAGGATTTTGGTTCAAATAGTACCCTGGTCAGGTAAAGTCGTTTGATGCACAAAAAAATTGGCACCTCGTTGTCTATGATGATAGCCAGCAGGAGCAGCTTGATCTTAAGAAGGAGATAGTCAGACGCCTGAAAGAAAACAACAGAGAATGATCGTTCTCTCTTTGTGATAAGACAAGTATAGGGAGGATCCAATATATTTATGGAAAATTAGTTTCAAAGTACAAGGGAGATTTGAACCTCTGGTTTCAGTACACTGAGTATTGCAGAGAACAGGAGAATCGTCACACAAGATAGGTTCTTGGCGAAGCACTGAGCTTTCATCCAAATGTTCCTGGTCTTTGGATTTATGCTACAGCTTGGGAGTTTGAACATAACTTGAATGCAAATGCTGTCGTGCTCTTATGTTAAGTGGAATACGAGCATGCCCCAAATCAGAGATACTCTGGATAGACTATTTCTGCATGGAACTTACTTTTGTTAACAAATTGAGAGCTCGAATGGTTGATTCGATATTGGAGAGCATCGAAGTTAATTGAAATTGCAATGGCCGGTGGTGTAGTAAATCACATAGATTGGGAACGCCAATTGATATATATCGGTGTATGACCAGAGTTTGGAGCGTTTTTGAATAGTGAAAGGGGAATCGATCCGAAACATTGGAACAGGTGATTTGGGTTTGTGAATTGATGTCTTTGACAGGGCCGCAGTGATTCATAGACAGGAACCTCGAAGACGTGGATCTGAGCGCAAGAATCTTCATAACGTTCTGTTTGTAAGAGCGTTCAACACGATTTATGAACAAAGTTTAGGATCGACTATTTGCAAGTTAATTTAGGGATCGGATCGACTAGATCAGAAATTGTTGTGGTGAATTTGAAATGGGCATAAAGTGTTAAATAGTGTCAAATGGGTTTGAAGCATGAAGCAGTGTGTGACAGGGAAATGAAAGAGACATGTGGTAAGTTTAAAGTGAATCGTATGTTATTATGGTTGCATGGTTAGAATTTAATTGAAGTGGAAATATGATTTCAATGTATGTTGAATCATTGATTTGAAGATTTAATTATAAGCTTCCACAAGATAGTGTATGAAATTACCAGCAATTAGAAATTTTATTTGGACAATTTGATATATTCGTGTTTGGATGAGAAGAGTGCAATTCTGGGTATCGTAGGGGTGTCCCTGCATCAATTTTGGTATCAGAGCTTGGATATGTGGAAATTGAAGAGAATGTTTGTTGATGAATATTTAAAACTACAGAGGTATGGGAACAATAGCATGTTGAAAGAGTGAAGACTGCAGCAATATAATTCAAGAGAAGCTGTGAGAGAAGAACTAGATGTGTTCTTAAAAGCAGAATAAGGGAAGTCCTTAGAAGTGGTAGTGAACTTGTAGAATCCAACAAGAGATTGGACATAGAGGACAATTGAAGTGTCTTCGAAAGAGAAAGTGAGAGATTGCAGAAGCCTAGAGGGAGAAAAGGTGTTGCTCAGGAGAAGATTCCAGATAGGGGATCGTGCTTACCAAAAGACTGAGTGAGGAGAGCTTAGTGAGGTAAGATTGCAGTAAGGAGGACTTACTGTTGTAGAGGCTTATTGCAGAGGTGTGAGGAGCTCATGGAAAGAGAGGAACAAAAAATGACTACAGATAGTCATAGCACAAAAGGGAAGATGGCAAGGGAAAAAGCATGAGGATGAGTCATGAAGAGTTTGACCGAGAGAAAGCTGAGATAGATTTCCAGATTGGAATATTGATGAAGATGCTGCAGAAAAGTGGTTGGACCATGAGGAAAAGAGTAAAATGGCAAAGGCTACGAGAAAGGAGAAATAAACAAGTGAAGTTAGAGATAGTAGAAGAATGGAGAAAGATTGAGCAGATATTGAGTGCTCAAGAGGAAGCAGAGAAACTCAGAGAAGTAGAGGTAGAATTGGAAGTCTCCATTTGTAGAATAGAACAAGGTGAAATGTTGGGGGAAGAGGATAATGAGAGGTCAGCTGAAGAGCTTCTGGACTACTCGCAGAGTTCAGAAGAATTCGAAGATATGTTGACAAAGGAAGCAGATGAGGCAATGAAGCCTTGTGATTTTGATTCTTATAGTTTGTGTATGTTTGCAGGATATGCAGAGGATGATGGACAGCCTGATGAAATTGTCACAACCAGAAATGAAGCTCTTGAGGTAAAGTATGATGGTGAATCCCTTTTAGAGGAAGAAGGCATTGATTTATTGCAACAGAAGGAGTTCATAGACGAAATTCTGTTTGGTGTGAAACAGTCAGATGAGGATTCTAATGATAATTCCATAGTGGGACTACAAGAAGGTAAACCAATGAATTTGTTTAATGGAATTGATTGAAGATGCTTGCAATATGATGATGTAGAAAACAGGTCAACTCAGGAGGATTGCCAGAAAGAATATGAAGGTGAGATGAAAGATCAGGAGCAACAAGGAAGTCATGTCCTCAGAGGTATGAAGGAGACAGAAATATTAACTCAGCAAAATGAATATGGAAGTAACCAGCAATTTCGAAGGAATGATCAGCTACATGAGAGTGCATTTGAGGAAGGCATCAAATTGCAGAAGTATAGAAGTTGGCAGCAGAATGAAAAACTAGAAATTGATCTGGCAGTACAAAGAAAGACAAGAGAAGACCGAAGATACAGATGGAAACTGAAGAAAAGGGTGAAGTGGAAGCTATTGCAACAGAGGTTGAATGGAAAGCTGATGAACGAATTCAGGAAACTTGAACAAATTCATATTGATTTGAAGCCACTGCAAGAAGGATCCGCTGAAATCAAAAGGATCTATGATGGAGGATTGATGCTTGAAGCATCAAAAGGAAATGGAAGGTATTGTATTTTGAAAACTGAAGGTTGTTTTGTGTTTGCAGGACATATCGACTTGAGGAAAGACAAACAGTTATTGAAGACTGTTATATTAACAGATGAAGAGATGACTACTCATAGTCATATGCTAAGTAAAGAAGGATTAAAGACAAAAATTGTGGACAATGCAGTTAGTAAATATTGTGCAGAACTTTTGAAAGAATTTCCAGATGAAATGGCAGAATTGTGGCATAAATTGAATCTTTTGATGGGGAAACCAGGTAAAGCATTTGTGTCTATTGAGTTGATTAATTTGGATGAAGATTTACAAGCAGGAAAAGGGCAATGTGAAGTCAACCTGAACCAAGAAGAACAGATTGGATTAATGGAAGGTGTGCTGGAATTTGAAGCAAGGAATGATGAAGTCATAAATGAGAGACCAAAAGAAAAACCTGGGGAAAAGCATTTGTACATTTAAAAATGTATATGGAAGGCTATTGGCGCAAAGATTATGATGTTGTAAATCAAGAACAGAATCAGTTGCAAAAGAATAGTATTCAGCACATGAGAAGTGAAATGGACAAAGAATTGAATGAGTTGTGGAAACTCATACTACAACATTCCAGTAAAACAAACACAGGACAAAAGAAGAAAGGAAGATTGGCTGGAAGAAATTGTACAGGTGAAGGGAATGGGAAATTGCAAATTAGAATGAGTAAAACAGCAGAAAAATATGTGAAAAGGACAACAATAGATAGTGAGGCGTTACAGCATAAAGGATGGAGACTTGAAGGACAAACAACAACAACAATAACCAAGGACAAATTATCAAACCAAGTATGGGATCCAGGAAGACATGGAACAAAATTGCATGATCAGGAGATCATGGTTAATTTAAACTTCGGGAGTATGATGCAGGAGCATCGGCATTAGCCAGCAATGTGGAGGATTGTCCACATGTTGTGGCTGATCACAGTAAAATTCATTAACTGTTTGGTCAAATTCGGGATTACTAAGAAGGATAAAACTTCTCAAATAGTTTGTTATTGAGATAAGTATGAGATTTTCTTATTTTAAATTAGAGATAAGGTTTGTTAAACAAGTGTGCACGAGAGCTAGTAAATAGGGAATTCTGTTAGAGTTTTAAAAATAGAAAATTATGTTATCGATTTGTTAGTAGAATTAGTGGAAGGATTAATGAGAGGAAAATGTAATAAGCAAAGAGATCTTTGCAGAGAGGGAGTGTTCTTATGCTGAGGAGATGGTTAACTTAGATATGTACAATCTCCATTGTTTAAAAAAAAAAAGGAGAGCGACAGTGTCAGAGGGGGTGAGGAGGTGGAGCAAAAGCTCATATTAAGGAGGACTGTGTAGATTAAAGCAATACATATTTCATTCTTTGTAGGATCGACATAGGCGAAACTCTGTCTTTTACTCTGTTATGAATAAAATTACTATTGTCTTGAGTTTCCATAGATGATGAATTCATGAGAATGGATGTATTTGCTTTCTTGTGTGTAAAAAGCACTTGAAGTGTGCTCGATCCATGGTTTTAGTTAACCTTTAAGAAATTTGTGTTTAGTGCAACCTGTTATTATCGAAGTTTGTAATTGAAAGAATTATTAACACATCGTAATGACATAAATATTAGCAATATGTTAGTTGTGGTGGCAAATTGATTTGAATTATATCGGATCGACGCTGTGGCGAGATCAACAGTTTGGCATTCAACCACTCCGACTTCCGATTTGTGAATCGTGTTGAATGTCTGATTTTGGAGCGAAGTTAAATTAATCCACAATTCAATTCAGAATTGCATCAGGTCCGGAAAGTCCAAATCGGCATTGTAGATCGGCGATGAATCAATTAACATTCAGTTTTGGCAATCTCCGATTCCAATTTGAATCGGATCGGAGCAGTCGTGGCATTAAATTATGCGATTGCCAATTTTGACTGAATTGCGTCAGAAGCGTTGTAAATAGACATATATCTATTATACAACCGGGGTGAACACCGATTGCAATAAGTGTAGTCGTATTGAATCAGAATTGTTTGATTATGTGTTCAACGCTATCATAAAGGGGTTTGTTTTTATTCATCAAAAGGATTTTGTTTCAAATAGTACTTTGGTTAGGTAAGGTCATTTGATGCGTGAACAAATCGGCACCTCATTGTCTATGATGATAGCCAGCAGGAGCGGCTTGATCTTAAGAAGGAGATAGTCAGACGCCTGAAAGAAAACAACAGAGAATGGCCGTTCTCTCTGTGTGATAAGACAAGTATAGGGAGGATACAATATATTTATGGAAAATTAGTTTTGAAGTACAAGGGAGATTTGAACCTCTGGTTTCAGTACACTGAGTATTGCAGAGAACAGGAGAATCGTCACACAAGACAGGTTCTTGGCGAAGCACTGAGCTTTCATCCAAATGTTCCTGGTCTTTGGATTTATGCTATAGCTTGGGAGTTTGAACATAACTTGAATGCAAACGCTGCCGTGCTCTTATGTTAAGTGGAATACGAGCATGCCCCAAATCAGAGATACTCTGGATAGAGTATTTCCGCATGGAACTTAATTTTGTTAACAAATTGAGAGCTCGAATGGTTGATTCGATATTGGAGAGCATCAGAGTTAATTGAAATTGCAATGGCCGGTGGTGTAGTAAATCACATAGATTGGGAACGCCGATTGATATATATCGGTGTATGACCAGAGTTTGGAGCGTAATTGAACAGTGAAAGGGAAATCGATCCGAAACATTGGATCAGGTGATTTGGGTTTGTGAATTGATGTCTTTGATAGTGCCGCAGTGATTCATAGACAGGAACCTCAAAGACCACGATCTGAGCGCAAGAATCTTCATAACGTTCTGTTTGTAAGAGCGTTCAACATGATTTATGAACAAAGTTCAGGATCGACTATTTGCAAGTTAATTTAGGGATCGGATCGACTAGATTGGAAATTGTTGTGGTGAATTTGAAACGGGCATAAAGTGTTAAATGGTGTCAAATGGATTTGATGCATGAAGCAGTGTGTGACAGGGAAATGAAAGAGACATGTGGTAAGTTTAAAGCGAATCGTATGTTATTATGGTTGCATGGTTAGAATTTAATTGAAGTGGAAATATGATTTCAATGTATGTTGAATCATTGATTTGAAGATTTAATTATAAGCTTCCACAAGATAGTGTATGAAATTACCAGCAATCAGAAATTTTATTTGGACAATTTGATGCATTCGTGTTTGGATGAGAAGAGTGCGATTCTGGGTATCGTAGGAGTGTCCCTGCATCAGATAGCCATCTTTGAGCCCACATTGAGAGTCTAAACTCAATTTTTTGTAAAATCCACTAGTAGTCTATTAATTTATATGTAGTTGGATTGAGAGTAAAACCAAGGTATCTAAAACCATTCTCTAACTCAGATCTATTACAAATAAGAGGTTTTCAATTTCCCCATTCTACCCATAATATTCCGTAGCTTAAATAAGAAAAGATTTCCTTTCACTCATATATAAACCTAAAGGGTCCCCAAATTTACTGATAATAGAATATATATGTTTCCATTGTGGTGAGGATATGCAACTAAATACTAGTACATCATCAATGAAGATAAGATGGGTCACAATAGTGCTACTAGAAACCTTAACACCTTGAAACAAGGCACACTGATTAGCCATAGTTATCCTCCTACTCAAACCATCGATGACTACAAGGAAGAGTAAAGGGGAGAGAGAACATCCATATTATAAGTCGTGAGAACCTTGAAAACAAAGGATGGAATACCATTAATCAACACAACATAATTTATGGAAGACATACATGCCATGATCCATTCCATCACTTCCAGTGGGAGTATGATTTTATGGAGGATTAAACATAGGAAGGACCAATCCACACACTTATAATCCTTGAATAAATCTAACTTCAAGATCATTGCCTCTTGTTTTCGTGCCTTAATTGAGTGAATACATTCCTAGGCAATGACCACAATGAATTTGATGGCTCTTGAGAAACCTAAAATGTTGAGGAAAAATATATAAAGATAATTTTTCTTTGAGTCATGAAGCAATGATCTTGGAGATCAACTTATATAAAATATTGCATATGGATATTCGCTTGAAGTACAAAAATAAGGAGGCCTTGAAGAATTTGGTATAAGTTTGATAAAAGTGGAATTTAAGGAGCTCTAAATTTGGTGATTCAATATGGCCTCTTCCACCATCATTAACAAATCTTGTCCCATAATATCCAGGAAATGGGAAAATAACTCAACTATCTAGTCATTCGGTTGTCGACACTTATCCCATGTAGAGGATTTTAGGGCCCGAATAATTTCGTCCAAAGTGATGGGGCCTCCAATAATACTTTCATCGTCCTCATCGAACATGTGAGGATATGTCTAGATAAAATCTATTTGATTTTCAAAGTCCACAATCTCTATTTCCTGGAAGGGATCCTCAAAATGTTTAAGCATAGCCTTATGAATGCCATGTAGATTTGTGAAATGGAATCCCTCATAATCAATTATTTACCTGTTGTAGCAGTCGCAACATCCTCCAAAATTTTGGCTTGCATCCAAATTTCAGAGCCTTCCTTGGTTTTTCCCTTGATGGTCACAAATACTCAGGGTCATCCCATGAGCTCTTGTGAATTTTTCACGCCCTCTTCGCTTGATTAATCACTGGTCATATTTTGACATGTTGATCATTATGTCATGTTTGTGTGTTTGTTTTCGAAATTTTGAAGGTTTGTCTTTGTGCGTATGAGTTATTTTCGCTCTATCGACATCGATCGCAATCACACACAAAGTTGTAAACATTGTCGCATAATTTTCATCATGATCGATTGAAGACACATTTCAACTGTCACACTTGTCGCTTTCAACCTTCAAGTCAGCCTCACTAAGCACGTGTTGTCTTTTTGGTTTGAGGTGTGTTGTCGCCGAGTCATGCTAAGTGTGTGATCACATTGTCGCATCTACACGAGTACACTTTCTTTCACACTTAGTCAATTTTCTAGAAAATGTGTCGATCAGACAATCCTCTGTCTCAGTGACCTTGCACTGCTACCTAGAACTACGTAGAGCTTGAAGTTGTCCTCTGGGTGTTAGTGTTGGTATCCTCATCCCTCTGTCAGAGATCAAATTCTCTTGTTGCATTGCACATTAGGTGTCTTTCTCAGTCAGCTGCATTCTGTTAGGAGCATGGATCATCTAAGGGTAGTGGCTTGTTGTACATTTTTCCTCATGTCCTTTCCCTGCTAGCCCATTTCCATTCTTCAAGATCATCCGCAGTCACCTTTTGTATTTAAATTTGCAAGAGTCAGTTCTAGGGTTTCAGTTTCATTAGGTCTAGGGTTTCATGAAAAAGGTATTCAAAATGTCCAATAATGGTCATCACATGCATGAGGAGGTTCAATAAAGTTCCAATACCAATAAAATTCATAATCTCATGCTCAGAAATGTATTTTTCCTCAAAACCCCGTATTGAGGAAAAACAGAGTATTTTAGGTTTTTGTTGTATAAATTCATGTAATTTCAGTTCTCTTATATGTAAATCACTTTTGTGGCAATCCTGGTCACCTTGCCAAGCTTTAGCAACTCCATCCCCTACAAGGCAAACAAAAAATCAAGTCATTCAGTTCATCAAAAGCAGAAATAAAGTAAACTATCCAAAAAATAGAGTTGAAAAAGTAAGTCACAATGCAAACATTAAAAAAGTGGGTTTTATGAATGAAAAATCAAAAGCTCTCGTATATAAATCATTTTTCACAATTCAAAAAGCTCATTGGCATTTAAAGAAGAAAGATTGAGCAAGAGAAGGCCGAGTTGAGCAAAGGAAGCAAGCTTGGAGTGAAACTGTGAAAGTTTGTGGGCGTGGCGCATTGGGTGAGAGGCATGTCGCATACAAGTGGCGCGACACATTGGGCCGACCTCCAAAGTGCAAAAAATACACTAGCGCGACACATAGAGCTGCAAGTCCGATTTCACCACAAACCCCTCAAATTTCCAAAATTTCTCAATCCAATGGTGTGCAAGTAAGTCTACAGCTCTTCCCTTGCCAGTGAAAGAGTTCTTCTTAAAATTTATGGTGGTTTAGTGTGAAAAAACTCAAACCCTACCTCTTTGCAATTTCTCAAAAAACAATTGCTGAGGGTTTGCATTTGTGATTTTGCTGCCAAGTTCACTCCACCACTCCCTCACTTTTTGACTCCATTTATTTTCTAGTTTCATCCACTCATTCCCTAACTCCCATATTCCTAAAAAATCATTCACCTCTATCCCCAATTCCCATTTTCCTAAATCCTAACTACAAAATCCCCAAACCCTAATTGTTGTCCCTAAACTTACATACTATTCCCTAATCCCCTATTTCCCAAAAAACTTGTCATAACATTCCCAAAACCCCTCATACCCTCTCCCTCAACATTCCCTCATACATTCTTACCCTTGGTGGCAGAGAACTAAAAACACCATAAATCTCTTCATACTCATTAAGAAAACTCACACATTAGCAAACATGGAATCTAATCCTTCATATGGCTGAGATGAAGAGACACACATTGACTCTCCTACAAAAATGCATGCACCAAGGAGACCTCATAAGGGTGGCAAACATATATGGGAGGAGCCTACTTCACTTGCCGAGTTGCAAGCCTGCCCTCTTGCTATCACATGCTTTGAACACCAATCATGTTATCAGTTCTGTGAGATGGTTGCTAGAGTCCAGTACCATCATGAGTTGGCTAGGTTGTTTGTGCTTCATCTACATAATGGCGAAGCCACTCTAGCTGGTGTGGCATTCACCTTGACACCGGAGTCTATTTCTTTAGCAACTGGCATTCCTAATGTCAGAGAGAAGTGGAATAAAAGGCAGCAAATTGACAGGGAGCATTACGAACCACACATCAAGCCTAGTTATTTGATACAACTCAGTAGATTTTTTCCCTTTCGATACCTGAAAGACTCATATGCTCCCTTGATGAAACTCATAATGAAGTATTTTAGCTGTGAAGGCCAGTTTTCTCGCCTATATACCTATCATAACAGATTGTTGATGCACTTTACTAAGGTGAGAATGAAGAATCTTCCCTACTTCATGTGCCAAAATATTGAGAAGATGGCCACCCTAGTACAATAGAACACTCCTCAGCAGCAGTGTAACAGTATATATCATTTTGCACTCATCAAAATTGTGGCCATGCATCAACTTGGTTTGTAGGGCATCTCATGGGAGGATTTCATTTCTCATTAGTTCTTCACGACTCCTCAGGTACCTCCAAAAGCTTTTCATGAGATAGGTGGACCTTCATATCAGCAAGAGGGTCATGATACATAGACCGCTAGTGTGTCGGTGTTTGTCACCTATCAGAAGGGCACTAGAAGGTTGTTTGCAGCAGCAAAGTGAGTATTATCTCCTCCCACGGTAGAAGGGGTCTCGCTTCCTTCATCAACACAGTAGGTTCAGGACAAGGGCAAGAGGCCATTACATGATGAGGGGCCTTCAGGTGAGCAGGAGACCGATTTCATTCTCATTTAGGACGATGACACTGATTTGGGCCCACAAAGCTCAAAGCTCAAGGAGGTCATCCAAGAGCAAAAGGCGGACATCAATGCTTTGTCCCTCAACTTAGAAAGAGCTAAGTGGATAATAAAGTACATAGAGAAAAAAGACAAGCAGCTAGGGGATCAACAAACGATTATGGAGCTTCAAAACATACGAGAAAATTGGCAAGCTGCCAAAAGGAGGAAGTTGAAGCTCACATCACTTGAATAAGAGATCAATGCTGATCGTAAGTCTTGGCTTGAGAGAGCTAATATCCACTTAGAAATTTTGTTAGAGAAGGCCAATAGGGAGAAAACAATGTTGAGGCATATGGCCTACCATTACATGGCAAGAAATAAAAGTTACAAGGCAAGAATCAGAAGCTTCAAAGCAAAGTTGAAGAGGGCATCGAGGAGGTGAAAGGAGCAATATAGACTTTAGATATTGGCTGAGGTTTCCTTGGCCCAACGCAACACTTGATGGAGAACACTCAGCCCAAATTTCAAAAAATTTGGGGCACTTTTTGCGTTTTTGGGATTTTTGGGCTAAAACACAGAATTTTCTGCCCAATGGCCGGGCCACCTGGCGCTCACTTTTGATGGAGGCCTCCAAATTAGAAAAACTCAGCATTTTTGGATTTTTCATGAAGAAATATGCATGCTCACCAATGGCCAAGAATTTTTGACAGGTTTTGAGCCCCCAAAAAGGTCAAAAACACCCAAAAAATGACCTTTCGCCCCTTTTTGACACATAGGAAGTAGTGTTGGAAGAACTCAATTTTGGAGTGGCAAATGGAGGCCAAATTCAAAATTTCCACTTGTTCTGGAAAGTAGACAGGTAGATATTTCCAACAAGAACACTGGGAGTAGATTTGGACACTAGGAAGGCCTCCAAAAGTGGCTGCAAGCAGGTGCTACGCATAGGGAAATCAGCACGACGCATTGGGGAAATTTTGCTCAATTTGACCAAGAATACTCTATTTTTCACCTAGCTTCTTGAAAGTTTGACTTTTATCCTTCCTAATGTCAAACTTATGATGTAATTTAATGAAAATTGATGGATCGTGATGTAATTTTGTCAAATTTTTACTCATGAAGGTAGATTCATCTATCAAAAAGTAGTTTGCAACTGAATGAATCAGATCCCTAGTTTCTAGAGGCAAGTTGTTCCACTGCCTAATTTTTAGTTCTCAGTTTAGAATTAGTTGGAATAGATCCTAAACTTATGAGCTCGAACCGTAGAGGCTAGGATGAGTTATGGTTTGTCTATATCTTGTGATTTTTCAGTCATTAGCATGGTTGGACTTTTGAGAAACCTTGGAGCTTCATTGTATACTCATCTCAGTAGTTTTGGCTAGGGAATAAACCAAGGTTTGCAACACTTTATGGGATTCATGTGGCATCTTGTTTTGGTATTGTGTTTCATTCTATAATTGTGAGTTTACTTATGTTTTATGTATGCCATTACCTATCTTGCTTCTTCTTAACTAAAATAAACAAGGATATAGGTAGAATCCATTGAAATTGTAGTGCTCTACCTAAGGTTTGCTTAGTTATTTATGTTTTCCGTTGTTTGAAGAGGATCCCTGAGGTTTTATTTCCCTCTTCAAATTCTCACCTGTCTAAAGCTCTCCATTTCATTTAATTCGAAGTGCCAAATCAGTTGCCTACCTTGCCCCATAGAGATCTCTACAAAACTGAGCCTCATTCCCTAGATCCAAACCTGCCTTTCCATCTGAGCCAACAAAACATCATCAAATTCAATCAAACTCTTTTGCACACATACCTAGCCTAAGATCAATATCCATATTAGTCATCTCGAGCCCTCATTGATCATACTTTGCTGAGATTGACAAGGCAAGAGCCCTCTCCCGACCTGGTAGGCTAGCTACCAGGTTAAGCGTGGTTTGATGTTACCCTAGATCCTACCTTTCTTAGCCTAAGGCAGATTTAGGCACTAACCTAGTGGCGACCATACTGTGGAATAAATTGTTTGTGTGTTAATGTTCTTTGTTTTATAAAGTACAGACGGAGTCTAAAGATTAGCTTTGTATTCTTCGAAACGCTTTTGATTTGCATTAGCGCAAGTAGATAAAAGCTACTTCAGTCAATCTCTGGTCTAGTCTTATAAACAGAATATCTAACTTGCAAATTGCCTCAGTACATATGATAATTCTAAGCATTTGGATGATACGTTTAGAATTTGATAGGCTAAAGAAGTTGATAATGTCCATTTGATTTCTTGGAAATAATAACACACTGGCTTCCAGAAGATATACCAGAGCAAATTCGGATCTTGATCCACCTCCTGTGTATGAAAATCCCAATCTTATTCCAAGAATCCTTTGCCAACAAAGATCTATGATTCTCGTGTTCAAATCTTGTTCATGTCCTGTGGTTTTTGAGTATCTTGAACATCTTGAGTTTGACGAGTAGTTTGATCTATCGCTGTTTGAGACTAAATGCGAAAGTGCTGTTGGTTCTACTGTCCTAAGTCCAGAGTTTGTTAAAGATATTGAAACTGAAAAGGCCAATAAATCAATTGACGATTATATCTTGAAACAACTCCAAACTTCAATTGTGGCTTCAAACATCGCTGGTTTCTTAGAGTCTGCATCTGCAACCCTTGGGTCCTTCGTGATTACATCTAGCTCTAGAATTCCCATCAAAACTCCCTTCATTCCCACCATTCCCGTGTAGCCTTCCATCTCTAATAAAAAATCTATAGTGGTGTCACCTCCATCCACTCCTTCTACCCCTCAAACATCCAAAATTTCTTTGCCTCCATCCCCACCTCATACACCCCATACATCAACTACACCCACTCCCCAACATCCCCAAGATTGATTGCAAATCCACCAATAGCAATGGCTGCTCGGTTTGCACCCCTTGTGTTGCGTCAAAATTTGGATGAAATGCCAGCCAATTATCAAAGCAAAATTCCATTGTTTGATGGCACTCCTCACAGTGTTACAGCTCAGCAATATGTGGATAGGATGACAGATTTTTTCAACCTTCATGAGATTGATGCAGAAAATGTGACAATGAGACTGTTTGTACAAACGTTTAGTAGTGAAGTGAGGAAATGGTTCAGATCTTTGCCGGATGCAAGTATCACTACATTGACTAATCTTCAAAGACAATTCTTGGATCGCTGGGAAGTGAAGAAAAATCCTCTTCAGATCCTTTCCAAATATGAGAACATCAAGCGAAATATTGGTGAGTCTGTTCAAGATTATTGTATTAGATTCAATTCTATTTACAATGCAATTCCTGATGATATAAAGCGACCTATGGGGCTGGCTTTGATTAAGTTTCCAAATGGTTTCGATCTTGATATGGCCTATCAATTAAGAGAAAGAGATCCGGCCACTTTGGAAGACATGCAAAAAATTGCAATCAACGTTGAAGCTAATCTACTTGCCAAAAGAGCTAGAACAAAAGCTGAAAAGAAGGTAACAATAAAGGAAGAGGTTTCCACTTCAGATCAAGTGCTTCGCAAGATGGAGAAGATGTTTGACAAATTGGCAATTGACAAGCCTTAACCACAAGTCAGAAATCCCAACTTCCGTGGTCAGCAGCAACCACAATTTAGAATCAAGCAAAGAGAGCAGCGAGCACAAGACCAAGCAGCACAGCAGTAGGTGAAGACACCCTTACAGTAGAATTTTGTACATGGTCTGGAATCAAATGATGAGGAGAATGTAATTGGAGAAGAGAATAATTTCTTTACACCCGATGATATGCCAATTTTTATCACTGAAGATGAGGAGTATTCCGAGAATTCAACGGTACAAAGGGATGAAAATTTCATCTTGGCAAATGAAACAGTTCTTGAGGAGGAGCCCGATGAATATCAAAGAGGATACATGAATGATTTGTTAGCCCAGTAGCGACAATATTCACTCAGAAGTAGAGATGTGCCCATAAATCCAATTCAGAAAAGGAAGGAGACAACAACGCCAAAGAATGATCCTCCCATTGTGCAGAAAAAGGGAAAAGAGACAGTTGACCTTACCATTAACAAAACGCCATCACTAAATGAAAGATCTAATCAGCCAAGTGTATCAAAGGAGAAAACTGAAAAGAAGGATGTTTCAGCGAAAGAGGTAGAGAAAATTTTAGTTTTTAACTTAGAAAATGAAATTGCTAAGTTAAAAGTATCTATTCCTTTGACTGAGTTGATGAAGAACGACAGCTACAAAGGTAAGGTGTCTAAGGTTTTGAATTTAGATCCATCATCTGATATGGTGAACATGGAGGATGATAGACCTAAGTTAATTTTTGGTCTAGCATTGGAAGTTCAGTCTCAAGATAGTGATGTAGCTCCTTTTTACATCAGGCTTAGGGTGCATGACTATGTGTTACATAATGCTATGTTTGATTCCGGAGCCTCTCATAATCTCATGCGTAAGGCCAACATGGAGAAATTGGGATTGGATATCACTAGAAAGTATCATGATCTTTACTCTTTTGATTTTGGTAGAGTAAGGTGAATTGGTCTTATCAAAGATTTGGTGGTCAGTTTGGATCAGATTCTGGCTAAAAATGTTTTGATGGATGTGGTTGTGGTGGATATACCTCCTAGATTTGGCATGCTTCTTTCCAGATCTTGGGGAGTGAAGATTAAAGGGACAATGCAGCTTGATTTCTCCTATGCTACCATTCCCGTGTTTGGTCAAATGAGGAAACTATACCGGGAACAAAAGATGAAGTACATGATCACTAGCAAGGAGAAACCGGTAAATCATCCAATCAACTATGAACATACTGATTTAGAATCATTTGTTTTCTATTCAGATAGTTTTAATGATGTAAATAGCCAAGTAGTTGAAGTATAAGACATTCCAGAGATCACTGAAAATTTCAGAGAGGTCTTAAAGCAAGAGAGACAAAGACTTGATAGTACCGCTGAGCAATCAGCCTTCTGACAGCAGCAACATATTGATGGACAACAAATAGAGTTTCAACATTTGGAAGAAGACGAAACAGGCCTGTGGAGCATGGATTTTGATGGCACTATAGGAAGGGAAGGTGATGGAATTGGAATTTGGATTCGCAGCCCTGTTTTTTCCCCAAACAAAGTGCCAAGAAATGTAAGGGTCTGTTCTTATAAATTAGCTTTTGACTGTTCAAATAATGAGGTTGAATATGAGGCTTTAATTACTCGTTTGAAAATTCTTAGAAAGTTGAATGCTAAAAGGATTTCAGTGTATGGCGACTCCGAGTTAGTTATCAAGCAAGTGAAAGGGGAATACCAAGCTAAGCATTTTTAATGCAGGCCTACCATAATGTGGTATTAGCTATCTTGAGAGTATTTTCAGATTACACTTTGACATGTGTCCCTCGTGTTCAGAATGTCATTGCAGATTCACTTGCAACAACAGCAAGTAATTTGAAAATTCCAATGAATTCAAACAACAAGTTTGAGATTCATGTGAAACATCGCCCAACTTTCCCCAACAATCAAAGGTATTGGCAAGTGTTTCAAGACGATGAAGAGAGTGACGAATTTCTGCAAAATGAAGGTAAATTCAAAGACACTTCTATTGATGTGGAGTATGATGATGGTGAGGTGGATATAGAAGTCAATCAGATGGAAGTTTTGCAGTTGAAGGAAAATGACATTCCTAAGGTCTAATACCTTTAGAGGATCTGTTTGATCAGGATGATGTGGCTTGAAAACCGAGCTTGCTGCCAACTGAGAAAGGAGTTGAGGATGTGAACATTGGATCAGCTGAAAATCCTAAAATAGTGAAATTATCAAAGGCATTGCCTCCATAGGTAAAAGCAAAGTATATCAGTTTACTATCTTCTTTTACTGATGTATTTGCTTGGGATTATTCAGATTTGAAGGCATATGACACAAGCATAATTTAGCATATCATCCCGATCAAGCCAAATCAAAAACCTTTTCGTCAGAAGCTAAGAAGAATAAATCCAAAGCTGCTGCCCTCAATTGAGAAGGAAGTGAATCAGTTGTACACAGCTGGTATCATTGTCCCCATAAGATTTTTAGATTGGATTTATAATTTGGTGCCCGTGCACAAGAAAACAGGTGAGATTTGGTTATGTATTGATTTTATAAATCTGCATAAAGTATCTTTGAAAGATAACTATCCATTGCCCAATATGGATCACATACTTCAATGAGTAGTTGGAGCATCCTGCATGTCGCTACTCGATGGGTATTCAGGTTATAACCAAATTCTGGTCCATGAGGATGATAGAGACAAAACAGTGTTCACCACTCCATGGGAAACGTTTCACTATGCAAAGATGCCTTTCGGATTGAAAAATGTTGTGGCAACCTTTCAGCGGGTGATGGATATCATATTTGCTAATGAAAAAGATGTCTTTCTAGTTGTTTATCTTGATGATTTGACAGTTTTCTCTAATTCAGATGAAGGTCACCTTTATCATTTGAAGATTGTATTTCAGCAGTGTAGGAAGTATGGTATATCTCTCAATCCAACGAAAAGTCTGTTTGCCATGGATGAAGGCAAGCTTCTCAGTCATATTATATCAAAGGAGGGCATTCACATCGATCTAGCTCAGGTGGAAGCCATTCAAAAGATTGATTTTCCACGAAGTAAGAAGGAAATCCAATCATTCAATGGTAAGATGAGTTTCTTACATCGCTTTGTGCCCAATATTGTAGCACATTTAAGGGAAATCACAAACCTGCTAAAAAAAGATAGTGTAGTGAGGTGGACCAAGGAAGCAATTAAGTCTTTCAATTTGGTGAAATTGGCCCTTTCTTCAGCTCTGGTTTTGATCAGCCTGGACTATACTAAGGATTTTATTTTGTTTTCATTTGCCTCGGATCATACTATGGTAGCGCTCTTGATGCAGAAAAGAGACCAGCTCGAGAAACCAATTGCATTTTTCAACATAACCATAAGAGATGCAGCATTAAAGTACAATATTATTGACAAACAGGACCTTGCTTTGGTAAAGGCATTGAAAGATTTTTGGGTTTATATTCTGCATTCTCACATCCTTGCTTATGTCCCTAATGCTGCTGTTAAAGATGTCTTAGTGCAAACAGATCCAGACGGGAGAAGAGGCAAATGGATTGCTGCCTTGTTGAAATATGATGTGGAAATCAAACCAACAAATCTCATTAAAGGACAGGGGTTGGCTAAACTAATGGTTGAGTCAAATTTGCACACCTTGGACATTAATCTCATTGCTGCTATGTACGAGGAAGATGAAGAGAGTTCGTCTGCTCAGGTATCAGAAATTTTTCTTCTTTCTCCTTGGTATTCGGACATTGTTTATGTACTCCAAAATCTGTCATCACCACTTGGAATGGCTAAGAACAAAAGTAGGAAACTAAAATTGAAGGCTGCCAAGTTTTGTATCATGAATAATGCACTCTATTGGAAAGATCCTGGTGGTGTCTTGCTCAATTGTTTGGTTGAAGAAGAGGCAAAACAGGTTATGGAAGACTTTCACAAGGGAGATTGCGAAGGCCATATTTTCTAGAAGACAACAACCAATAAAATTTTGAGAGCGGGATATTATTGGCCAACTCTTTTTTCTGATGTGTACAAAATAGTGACAAGCTGCCACGAATGTCATATATTTCAAAGTAAGAGGAAATTGCAACCTTTACCACTCAAGCCCATTGAGGTAAGTGCTCCATTTCAGCAGTGGGGTTTGGATTTTATTGGCAAGATCCATCTTCTTCAGCGCAGCACAAATGGATCCTCACAGTGACAAATTATTTCACCAAATGGATTGAGGCGATTCCCACAATGCAGGCCACTGATTCGGTCATCATTTCATTTCTTGAAAACAACATTTTGTCTCGTTTTGGCTGTCCAAATAAGTTGATCACTGATAATGCAACAACCTTTAAATCTAAAAGAATGATTGACTTTTGTCATAAATATCAAATCACTTTGGGGCACTCGACTGCCTATTACCCATAAGGCAATGGATTTATGGAATCCTCAAATAAATCTTTGGTCAACATTATCAAAAAGATGCTGGAAACAAACAGGAAAAGTTGGCACAAAAAGTTGGTCAATGCACTTTGGGCAGATAGAGTAAGTCAAAAGAAATCTATAGGAATTTCTCCTTTTGAGCTTGTGTATGGTGTGGACACAATCTTCCTGACCTCTCTTGCAGTCCCGGTGGTTAAACTCCTACAAGAAGCAAGTAGTGAAGATGATCATTTGTAGCGGAGAATCAATCAAATGATTCATTTGCAGCAAACTAGAGAGGAGGTATTTCAGAACACTTTCAAGCTGCAAGAGAGAATCAAGAAGATATATGATCGAAAGGAAAAGGCAGACAAGTTTCAAATAGAAGACATAGTACTGAAGTGGGATGCAAGAAATGAAGAGAAAGGTAAGCATGGCAAGTTTGAAAATCTTTGGAAAGGACGTTTCAAGATTGCTGCATAAGGGAGCCAAAATGCTTTCCTTTTGCAAGAAATGAATGGCGAAGACTATCCTAGTGGGTTGGTCAATGGTCGGCTACTCAAACGGTACTATTTGTGAAGTGTTTTCTGCTGTCATATGTATCATTGTACATACCGGTTTGTTTAAATTCCATTGCAAGTGTGTACTGTTTTCATTCTTTAAGTTTGGGGCCCGAGGTGAAGGCTATAAAATTGAGGTTTGATTTTAGTTTTGGTTTGTTTTGTTTGAGTCAGGTCTTTCAAGTCGATTTTAGTCTTGAAATTGAGTCAGTTTTGAGTCAGATTTCAGTCCTAAAATTGCGTCATGAGTCTGGTTTTGGTTTGTCAAAGTTATTGACTCCATATCCCAATGGACGAAGGCACCACCTCCTTTCCTAGAGATCTCTAGTTCTTGGCACCTCCAAGGAGCTACCATCTCCTTTGGAGCCAATGTTAGTGTCGATATCTTCATCCCTCCGTTAGAGATCAAATTCTCTTGTTGCATTGCATATTATGTGTCTCACTCAGTCATCTGCATTCCATTAGGAGCATGTATCAATTGACAGTAGTGGCTTGTTGTACATTTTCCCTCATGTCCTTTCCTTGCTGGCCCATTTCCATTCATCAAGATCATCAGCAGTCACCTTTTGTCTTTAAATTTGCAAGAGTCAGTTCTAGGGTTTCAGTTTCATTAGGTCTAGGGTTTCATCAAAAAGGTCTTCAAAATGTCCAATAAAAGTCAGTAGGTGCATGAGGAGGTTGAATAAAGTTCCAGTACCAATAAAATTCATAATATCATGCTCAAAAATCTATTTTTCCTCAAAACCCTGTTTTGAGGAAAAACAAAGTATTTTAGGTTTTTGTTGTATAAATTCATGTAATTTCAGTTCTCTTATATGTAAATCACTTCAGTCGCAACCATGGTCACCTTGCCAAGCTTCAACAGCTCCATCCCCTACAAGGAAAACAAAAAATCAAGTCATTCAATTAATCAAAAGCAGAAATAAAGTAAACTATCCAAAAAACAGAGTTGAAAAAGTAAGTCACAATGCAAGCATTACAAAAGTGGGTTTTATGAATGAAAAATCAAAAGCTCTTGTATATAAATCATTTTTCACAATTCAAAAAGCTAATTGGCATTCAAAGAAGAAATATTTAGCAAGAGAAGGCCGAGTTGAGCAAAGGAAGCAAGCTTGGAGTGAAACTGTGCAAGTTTGTGGGCGCGGCGCATTGGGTGAGAGGTGTGGCACATAGAAGTGGCGCGGCACATTGGGCTGGCCTCTAGAGTGTAAAAACTACACTGGCGTGGTGCATATAAAGGGCACGGTGTGTTGGGTTTGTGGCGTGGCGCATAGAGCTGCAAGCCCAATTTCACCACAAGCTCCCTCAAATTTCCAAACTTGCTTAATCCACTAGTGTGCAAGTAAGTCTACAGTTCTTCCCTTGCTAGTGAAAGAGTTCTTCTTAAAATTTATGGTGGTTTAGTGTGAAGAAACTCAAACCCTACCTCTTTGCAATTTCTCAAGAAACAATTGCCTAAGGTTTTCATTTGTGATTTTGCTACCAAGTTCACTCCACCACTCCCTCACGTTTTGACTCCATTTATTTTCCAATTTCATCCACTCATTCCCTAACTCCCATATTCATAAAAAATCATTCACCCCTATCCCCAATTCCCATTTTCCTAAATCCTAACTATAAAATCCCCAAAACTTAATTGTTGTCCCTAAGCTTACATACTATTCCTTAATCCCCTATTTCCCAAAAAACTTGTCATAACATTCCCAAAACCCCTCATACCCTCTCCCTCCACAGTCCCTCATACATTCTTACCCTTGGTGGCAAAGAACTAAAAACACCATAAATCTCATCATACTCATCAAGAAAACTCACACATTAGCAAACATGGAATCTGATCCTTCATATGACCAAGATGAAGAGACACAGAGTGACTCTCCTACAGAAATGCATGCACCAAGGAGACCTCACAAGGGTGGCAAACATATAAGGGAGGAGACTACTTCACTTGCTGAGCTGTAGGCCTGCCCTCTTGCTATAACATGCTTCCAACACCAATCCTGTTATCAGTTCTGTGAGGTGGTTGCTAGAGTCTCGTACCATCATGAGTTGGCCAGGTTGTTTGTGCTTCATTTACATAATGGCCAAGCTAGTCTAGCTAGTGTGGCATTCACCTTGACACCAGAGTCTATTTCTCTAGCAACTGACATTCCTAATGTTAGAGAGCAGTGGAATAAAAGGCAGCAAATTGACAAGGAACATTATGAACCATACATCAAGCCCGGTTATTTGAGACAACTCAGTAGAGCTTTCCCTTTCAGTACCTGGAAGACTCATATGCTCCCTTGATGAAACTCATAATGAAGTATTTCAGCTATGAAGGCCGGTTTTCTCGCCTATATGCCTATCATATCAGATTGTTGATGCACTTTACGAAGGTGAGAATGATGAATCTCCCCTACTTCATGTGCTGAAATATTGAGAAGATGACCACCCTAGTACAACAGAAGACTCCTCAGCAGTAGTTTAATAGTATATATCATTTTGCACTCATAAAAACTGTGGTCATGAATCAGCTTGGTTTGCAGGGCATCTCATGGGAGGATTTCATTTCTCATGAGTTCTTCACGATCCTTAGGTACCTCCAGAAACTTTTCATGAGACAGGTGGACCTTCACATCAGCAGGAGGGTCATGAGACACAGACTGCTAGTGTGCCGGTGTTTGTCACCTATCAAAAGGGCACTAGAACGTTGTTTACAGCAGCAAAGCGAGTATTATCTCCGCCCGGGGTGGAAGGGGTCTCACTTCCTTCATCAACACAATAGGTTCAAGACAAGGGCAAGAGGCCATTACATGATGAGGGGCCTTCAGGTGAGTATGAGATCGATTTCATTCTCATTCAGGATGATGACACTGATTTGGGCCCGCAAAGCTAAAAGCTCAAGGAGGTAATCCAAGAGCAACAGGTGGACATCAATGCTTTTCCCCTCAACTTATAAAGAGCTAACTGGATAATAAAGTACCTAGAGCAAAGAAGCAAGCAGCTAGAGGATCAAAAAACAATTATGGAGCTTCAAAACATACGAGAAAACCGGTAAGCTGCCAAAAGGAGGAAGGTGAAGCTCAGATCACTTGAACGAGAAATCAATGTTGATCATGAGTCTTGGCTTGAGAGAGCTAATATCTACTTAGAAAGGTTGTTAGAGAATTCCAGTAGGGAGAAAACAATGTTGAGGCATATAGCCTACCATTACATGGTGAGAAATAAAAGTTACAAGGCAAGAATCAGAGTCTTGAAAACAAAGTTGAAGAGGGCATCGAGGAGGAAAAAGGAGAAAGATAGACTTTAGATATTGGCTAAGGCCTCCTTGGCCAAACACAGCACTTGATGGAGAACACTCAGCCCAAATTTCAAAAAATTTGGGGCACTTTTTGCATTTTTGGAATTTTTGGGCTAAAACACAGAATTTTCTACCCAATGCGTCGCGCCACCTGGCGCTCACATTTGATGGAGGCCTCCAAATGAGAAAAACTCATAATTTTTGGATTTTTCATGAAGAAATATGCATTCTCAACAATGTCCAAGAAGTTTTGATAGGTTTTGAGCCCCCAAAAAGCTCAAAAACACCCCAAAAATGACCTTTCTGCGCCTTTTTTGACACACAGGAAGCAATGTTGGGAGAACTCAATTTTGGAGGGGAAAATGGAGGCCAAATTCAAAAATTTCACTTGTTCTTGAACGTAGATAGGCATACCTTTCCAAAAAGCACACTTAGAGCATATTGGGACACTAGAAAGGCCTACAAAAGTGGCTGCAAACAGGCGCTACACATAGGGAAATTAGCGCGGCGCATTGGGGAAATTTTTCTCAGTTTGACCAAGAATACTCTGTTTTTCGCCTGGCTTCTTGACAGTTTGACTTTTATCCTTCTTAATGTCAAAATTATGATGTAGTTTAATGAAAATTGATGGATATTGATGTAATTTTTTCAAATTTTCACTCATGAAGGTAGATTCATCTATCAAAACGTAGTTTGCAACTGAATGAATCATTTCCCTAGTTTCTAGAGACAAGCTGTTCCACTGCCTAATTTTTAGTTCTCAGTTTAGAATTAGTTGGAATAGCTCCTAAGCTTATGAACTTGACCCCTAGAAGAAGCAACTTGAGATGTGACCCTGGGTTGTACTGAGCTCCAAAATTTTACAAAGTTGTCCTGTCCTTCCCTTCCTTCCTACTTTGCAACCAACTTAGGAATTGCACATAGCTATCATGCCCTACCAACGCTTCTTTCCCACTTTGCAACCAACTCAGGAATTTTGTAGAGCTATCCCATTCTACCCTTCCTTCCCACTCTCCAAACAACCCAGGAATTGTACAAATGTTTCCTATCCAACCCTTATTTCCTGCATCTTATAAATTGCACAACACTGTTTGGGCCTAGATTGTCTCTCAAGATTGCGCAGTTTTGACTAGCACCTCCCACAACCCAGCGTTGTGATCCTCTGGAAAACTATGCATATTTTTCTGCTAGTGCCTCCTGTTGTCTGCATTGTCTTCCTTGGAGAAATTGTGCAGATCCTAGCTAGATGACCCACCTAGTGCTCCCTTGGAAAGTTACATAAATTGGCCCAGGAGCTCCCCGACACCATTCCTACCCTTCCTCATGGAAATTGTGCAGTTCTACCTCCCATCATGGTTTTGCCTCGCAGTTGTCTCTACTGTCCAAAATTGAAAAATTCTATCTCCTAGTGACATCTGTGTAGTTTTTCCTTATAGTGCTCCAGAGCCTCACATCCCAGACTGTGTTATGCTCCAATAGCCTCAGTGCCTTGTCCCTCTCTTGGTCACCTACACTGAAATGAAAAATAATGCATCATGATAGACTAAGATATTTTTGGATTTGATGTTGTCTCGTCATGAGTTATTCTAGGAACATATATATCGATGAAACATAGTGCGATGATGAATGAAATGGAGAAGAGGCGCATGCTAGAAGACTTGCTTGTGGTCCAATGAACACATGAAGCACATCGAGCAAGCAAGTGAAAGGGACACATTCACATGCACTATCAAGCACAGACCAAGATAATTGAAGGCCTCCCACACTTTTCCATGCAGAGGTGAAGACATGTTACATTGAGATCATATCATCACACAACAACATGACAGCTCGACACAGGCACCACCATAAAGTAGTACACATCAGTAGTTTCATGTGGAGTTGTGTTACGAGTTGTCTTGGCCACATAATTACTATGGTCCATACTTGTTGTAATCAAGGTAATGTAAAGTGAAAGTGCAAGAGACCCACATATGAAATCGAAGAGTCATGTAAAGTCGAAAAGTCATAGGAAGTCAAATAGTCATGAGGGAAGTTGGAGAGTCACAAGGGTTAGTTATACCCCCTTGGCTACCTCCTCATTGTATGAGCAAAGGATTTTTCAACTTGGCTCCTCCCACATAGCCTTGAGAGTTTGTAATTTGTTCTTTGAGGGGTGAGGAGTGGCTCCAATGTCCCACTATTGGGACTAGTGATGTATGGTGTACACATGTGTCTTGGATATTTTTCTTAATTCAGAAGCTTGTCTCAGGCCTGCACATTTTCATGCTTGTTTTGTATCTGTTTGTAAGACCATTCTTTCAATGTTTGTAATCCATGTTTTCTTAATCTGTACTAGGATAAATGAACTACTTCGATTATTTTAGTACTCATATTGTTGAAGATGTGTTGTATTGTGTATCACTATTGTCCCGTCGGTGCGGGCTACTCCTTCAGACATTAGATAAACCATCTTTGTGTATTTCTTGGTGTTAACGACCATCACCCTCATGTGGACTATTAAATTCGATGGTGTACATGTTTTCCCTTAAGCGTTGGTTTAGACGACTGCATCCATTGTGGACTGTTTTGTTGGATGCTGGACAACCCCTTCTTGTTTTTCATGTTTGTTTGTTCCTGGGTTGGGACTATTCCCTCACATCAAGAGGCCCACTTTTACCTCCCCCTTTTGACTGTAAGAGTACTCAGAGATAGAGTTAGATTAAGCACTCACTAGTCACACTCACCTCACTTTCTTGAAGTTACAAACATAATACTCTCATGTGCTAAAAAGAAAGAGCTAAGGAAAATATCTAAGATAATGGCAACCGGGCCATCGTACCAGATGGGACTCCTACACCAAATGGTGTGAGGTCTAGTTGGGACTTCATATCGGGGAGATCCCCTAAATGTTGGTGTGTCCAACACCATAAAAATTTTTGGTGCTAGAAGGAGGGTTGCGAGTTGTTTATGGTTGAATTTCCTCTCAACCCCACACATCTATCATCTGGTCAAAGTAGTAACATGAACTCCCTCTCTCCCACATGCAACTCTAAAGTTGGTTACTCCTCACCTCCAAGAACCAAACAAGAAATATCATATCATTACCTTTGCTCAGTTCATCCCATCACTCATCAGTTTTCGAAAGTGGTTGGACTGATCCCAGGAGTACATAACCTTCCCTCTTCATAGAGGAAACAAAAGAGTACACCCACAAGAGTGGTAGTCTTGTTTATTGAAGAATTATTCCTCGCCACTCTTGAAGAGATGACTGAAGTTGTTGAGAAAAAAGAAGAACCTCCTATTTTCTTACAAGGATAGGAAGTTAACAACACACTTTTGGGCTCATGTTCCAATGGAGGTAGTGAGGGGAAGGCAATGGAGGAGATGAAGGCAGAGATGAATCAACAGATTTGGAGGTTGAATTGTATGATTCAGAAGAAGAGGAGTATGAAGAAGAAGAAGAAGACATGGATGATCAAAATTTGGAATGGATGACACAGAGCCCATTGGCTCTCCACAGTGCCTTGCACAAGATGCCAAGGCATGTAGAAAAACTGTTAATGAAATATGACCCTGACAGAGCCGTGAATGCAAAAGACCATCTAGACACATTATACCTAAATATGTAGACACTCAAGGTATGTTAAGATGATGTTTCATGTAGACTGTTTCCATCTACCTTGGATGGTAGAGTAGTTGTATGGTGTTAGAGCCTAGATCGACCTCGGGCCGAAGGGAGGCAATCTTAGGATAACCACAAACCAAGCTTAACTTGGTAGCTAGCCCTACCAGGCTGGGAGAGAGCTCTTTCCTTGTCAATCTCAGTGGAGATGACTGAATTGAATATGAATTTTAGGCTAGGTATAGTATCTCTAGGGTTTTGGTTGATTTTGTAGGTTTTGTTGCTAGATCAAATGGAACAGACAACTTTGGGTCCAGGAAATCAAGTCAGAATTGCAAGGTGTTCTGTGGGGTGAGGTAGGTAAGTGTTTTGGAACTTGGAATTGAGTGAGATGGAAGGTATAAGACTGGTGAAAATCTGAGGAGGGCATGCAAGGATCATGAGTCCTCTTTAGACAATTGAAAACATAAAAAACTAAATGTATTCCCAAGGCAGAGTATTGTTACCAATGTATTCTACCTATCTATCTTGATTTCATTTAGTTAAGAAGAATGAAATAGATTTTGGCACATATACACATGAGAAAAACTAATGACAGAAGGAGAAACAATGCAAAAACACATTACTACAAGAATTCCATAAAAATAGCTACAAATCCTAGTTTATTTCCTTGCCAAACTGCTCTAGAGATGTACAATGTAGCTCAAAGCATCCACAAGAGTCCAACCCTTGCTAATTACTGAAAAAATACATAATATAGACATCAAACTGCCTATGCTAGCCATCAAGGGTCGAATCCATGAGAAGAGGGGTGGTTTCAACCATTTCTAAGCTAAGAGCAGGAATATAGGCAGTGGAACAACTTTCTTCTAAAACGATGGAAACTGATTCATTCACCCCCAAACCACCTCAAAATGATGAATTTACCCTCTAGAGTCATTTTACAATTACATTCACATACAATAGCATCATTTACATTCATAAATTCATCCAAAATGAGAGTGAAAGTCAACTTGTATAAAAACTAGGCAAAATTTTGATTTTTGAGAAAAACTGGCAAAATTCATCCTATGCGCAACACCATTGATCCTATGCACAACGCCTGTTCAAACCCAATTTTGGAGGCCTTCCCCTCGAGCAGATTGAGCGCAAGATAAATTGTTGGAAAGGTCATCTTGTCTAGTTTCTGGAACAACTTGAAGTTTTTCATTTGGAGGTCATTTGCCCCCTAAAAAGTGGAATCTCCCAAGGATGCTTCCTCTGTGTCCAAAAAGTGGTAGAGAGGGCATTTTTTGATGGTTTTTCGACCTTTAGGTGACCTAGATTTGCTCCAAATTTGCTGAAACTTTCTGGGTTTGCTTATTTTTTTGTTATGCTGAATCCAAATACATGCAAGCCATTCTTGCAACAAGTTCCCTAGTCAAAAGCGCGACGCCGCCGCCTATTGCAATTTCCTGTGTTGCAAAATTTAAAATTGGAAAATTGCAAAAATTTACCAAACTTTTCCCAAAATTATCACAAGGCATCCTCATGCACTACTTTGATGAGCTAATGAGGCATTAGCTAGGATTTCCAACTTGCTTTGCTCCTTTCTTCTTCTCAAGGCCTTCCTCAACCTTGCCTTAAGCTTCCTCATCCTTATATTGCATATTTTGTTCCGGGTCATATAGTGATAGGCCATGTGACGAAGCATCTTATTTTCTTTATTGGCCTTATCATGTAGCTTTTCAAGGTGTATGTTGACCCTTTCAAGCCAAGTTTCATGGTCATTCTCAATCTCTTGCTCAATGGAGGTCATCTTGACCTTTGCCTTCTTTGCCTTTTGCCGGTTCTCCTTGATCATTTGCAACTCCATGAGGACTTTCTTGTCGATCAATTGCTTGTTTTATTTCTCAAGGTAATTTATGATCCACTTTGCCCTCTATAAATTGACTAAAAAGGCTTGTATGTCAGCCTCTTTCTCTTTGATGATCATGTCTTTAGTTATATTTGTACCTTGAATCTCCAAATCAATGATATCAACTACCTGTGTTTCCTCATGATCAACTAGGTCAAAGTCCCTCTCTTGCTCATCACTGGGATCCTTCTCCTGCATTTTTCCTTTGCCTTTACGTTTACCCTTGTTGTGTTGCACAACATGTACCTGTTTTGCTAAAGAAGAAGGAAAAGCCCCTTCCACTCCTTGTGGAGATAACATTTTTCTGTGGCCTGAAGATGAAGGCGAGACCCCTTCCACACCTTATGGAGATAATACTCGCCTAGCAGCTGCAAAGAGTCTCACAGTACCACTTAGATATGTCACAAACACTGGCACTCCAACAGTTTCACTTTCTTTGGCTTGTTCATGTCTTGAAGGTTCACCTTCCTCCCGATGCACTAATGAAAATACTTGAGGGCCTTTGAAAACTTCATGAGACATGAAGGTCTCCCATGGTATATTCAGTAGATTCAGTTGATGTAAGACAATTATTTTAATGGCAGAGAAGTGGTAGATGTTGTTTAACTGTTGGGGATATGGTTTCCTCTTGACATAGAATGCCATTTTGTCAATATTTCGAAACATGAAGTAATGAATATTCATCATCCTCACCCTAGTAAAATGCATCAACAATATAATGTGGTAGGCATACAAGCGAGAAAATATACCTTCACAAGTAAAGTATTTGAAGATTATCTTGATAAGTGGAGCAAGCCTGTCCTCGAAGAATTTGAAGGGGAACACTCTCTTTAGTTTTCCATGGTATTTAGCCTTGATGTAAGGCTCATAGTACTCCCTGTCAATATACTGTCCTTTGTTCCATTTTTCACCTACATTTGGGATGCCTGTAGCCTCTAAAATAATAGTAGGTGACAAAGTGAATGTAACTCCAGTAAGGTTTACTTCATTGTTGTCCAGATGTGTCACAAACAACCTAGCTAATTCATGATGAAACTTAACCTTCTCCACCATTTCACAGAAACCATAACATGACTGATGTTTAAAACATGAGACAGCAAGTGGACAAGCAAGAAATTCCCTCAAACTAGTGGGCTCCTCCCTGATTATCTTTCCCCCTTTGTGAGGCCTCTTATGCTGCAAATTTCTTTCCCTACAACTGTCACTAAGGGTGTCTTCTTCCAACTCATAGTCACTGTCCTTTTCCATTGCTCTTGATGGCTGTGATCCCTTGTGGTAAATGATGGGAGGGGTAAATGAAGATGAGTATGAAGAGATTTATAAATTAATAGAGTTTTAGGGAATGGTGAATGGGATAGTATGGTTTTTGGGGATAATGAAAGTGGGAAAATGGGAATAGGGAGAATGTATGAGGGGGATGGGGTTTGGGAAATAGATGAATGGGAATAGGGATTATTTTAGGGAATGACGGTGAGTGTAGGGTAAGCAAGCAATGGAGTGATGATGATGTTGGGTGTGGAGCTTGATTATCTTCTGTATTCAAAGGTATTGTCACATTGGACCCTAGTTCAAAATGGGGCAGCAACGCGCCCGTTAAATATTCGTTGCAGGGGGGTCCATGGGGGAGGCAACTGCGACTTTTTGGGAGCCCCCCCTAGCGGGGAGTTTTGGGGGCAGAGCCACCGACGCTAAGAATAGATGTAAAATTGTCTTGTAAAATGTTGTAATTTCATAGTCAATCTGGGCCATTCATTAGGCAGAGATCTCACGATAGAAGTTACGTTTAATTTAGGGTTTTTTTCCCTAGAAGGCAACCCCTCACTATATATGAGGGAATTGTATTGCATCTATGTATATCTGTATTCTGAGTGAGGAAGAGAGAGGAGATTGAGAGTGAAGAGGGAGTTACAACAGATTTGTTGTAGGTTGTATCTCTTCAGTTTGCTGAATAATATATAATTTCTAATAACTGGTATCAGAGCCAAAGGTCTATTTGGCTGATAAACTCGCAGGAGAGAAGGGTTCCTGGTTCAAGTGGGAGCAATGGCAGAAGATGATAGGTTTAGGGTCGAAAAATTCAACAGCCAAAACTACCAGCTGTGGAAGATGCAGATGGAAGATTATCTATTTCAGAGAGATTTGTACCTACCATTGAGCGGAAAGACAAAGAAGCCGACAAGTATGACAAATGCAGAATGGAATATTCTCGACACAAAGGCACTTGGAACAATACGACTATGCCTAGCGATGTCAGTAGCGTTTAATATTTCGAAGGAAACGAAAACAGAGGGTTTAATGTCGGCATTGGCCAAACTATATAAAAAACCCTCTTCCTCAAATAAGGTATTTCTTATGAAGAGTTTATTTAATATGAAGATGTCAGAAGGTGGATCTGTTGCTGATCATTTAAATGATTTTAATACAGTTACAAGTCAGTTAAGTTCTGTAGGGGTAACTTTTGATGATAAAGTTAGGGATTTGTTATTTCTGTGCTCATTACCAGAAAGTTGGAATGGTTTAGTTATGGCTATTGGTAACTCTATCTCTGGATCTAGTACTTTAAAGTTTAATGATGTTGTCGGTGCAATCCTTAGCGAGGAAATGTGATGGAAAAGCTCCAGTGAGACATTAGGTAATGCATTGACTGCAGAGACTAGGGGAAGAAAAATGGAAAGAGGAAAGAGCCCAGGATATCGCAGTAAGTCAAGAAAAGGAAAATCCAAGTCTAGATCGGGGATAGTGTGCTAGAAATGCGGGAAGAGAGGACACCTAAGGAAAGACTGCAAGTCTTGGAAGGGAAAATAAGGAGACATGCAACAAGAAACTAATCATGAAGCAAATGTAACAAGTGATGTGTTGCAAGATGCTTTGATTCTTTCATTAGAAAATATTATTGATGCCTGGGTGGTAGATTCATGGGCCTCATTCCATGCCACACCTAATAAGAAACATTTTCATGATTATGTTCAAGGAGATTTTTGACAAGTTCGATTGGGTTATGATAAACCCTGTAAAATCGTTGAAATGGGTACAATTTTGATATAAAAAAAAAATGGAAATCAGTGGCTATTGAAGGAGGTAAGGCATGTTCGAGATCTGAAGAAAAATCTGATTTCAATAGGGCAGTTGGGAGGTGAAGGTTGCATAACTACTTTCATAGATAAAACCTGGAAGGTCACTAAAGGATCCCTAGTAATAGCGAAAGGAGGAAAGGTTAGTGTATTGTATTTATGCAATGGTATTTCTAATTATATTAATGCTTTAACCTCTACAGGAGAAGATACAACATTGTGGCATCATAGGCTCGGGCACATGAGTGAGAAGGGGATGCAGATTCTTCACTGAAGAAATTTGTTGCCAGGTTTGAAGCATGTTGATTTAAAATTCTGTGAAAATTGTGTTTATGGAAAACAGAAGAGAGTCATATTCCTTAGAGTTGGGAAAGAAAAGAAGAGTGGAAAATTAGAGCTTGTGCATACAGATGTATGGGGACTTGCTTAGGTATCATCTCTTAGTGGCTCTCGTTATTATGTTACTTTTATTGATGATGCAACCAAAAAAAACCTGGATTTATTGTATTCGAAATAAATCTAATGTATTTGATACTTTCAAGAAATGAAAAGCTTTGGTTGAAATTGAGACAAGAAAAAGGTTGAAGTGTCTCAGATCAGATAATGGAGGTGAATATTGCAGCAAAGAGTTTGATAGGTATTGTTCTGAGAATGGAATTCATAGAGAGAAGATAGTTCCAGGAACACCACAAGAAAATGGTGTGTTAGAGAGGATGAATAGGACAATCATGGAGCGTGCAAGGTGCATGAGATTGCATGCAGGATTGCCTTTACAATTTTGGGTAGATGCTGTAGATACTGTTATTTATCTAATAAACAAAGGGCCTTCAAGTTCCTTGGATGGTGGTATTCCAGAGGAGGCATGGATAGGTAAAAAGGTAAACTATTCATTTTTAGAGACTTTTGGTTGTGAAGCCTTTGTCCACATTAATAAAGAAAATAGAACAAAGCTTGAGGTAAAATCAAAGAAATGTACCTTTATTGGATATGGTGTTAATGATTTTCGTTATCGCTTATATGATTATGAAAATCAAAAAATCATTATGATAAGAGATGTAATATTCAATAAAAAGGTCTTGTATAAGAAACAATTGCAAGAAAAGAAATAGGAAAAAAAAATAGAGAATACATAGTGCTTGAAGATATCATAGGAAAAGTGATGGTGCCTGAAAATCATAATGATCAATAGCTAGAAAAAAAACCACAACATCAAAAATCACCTCAAACACCTGAAAGTGGTGTTAGAAGATCTACCAGGATAAGTATACCCCTTGAACGATACTCTCCTTCATTATATTATGTATTGTTCACTGATTCTGGTGAACCAGATTGTTATGAAGAAGCAGTGCAAGTAGAAACCAGAAAGAAGTGGGAGCAAGCCATGAAAGAAGAGATGGAGTCCTTAGCACATAACCACACTTGGGACTTAGTCAGGTTGCCTACATGTAAAATAGCATTGCAGAATAAATGGGTTTACAAGTTGAAGGAAGAAGATGGAGGTAGTAAAAGGTGTAAAGCTAGACTTGTGGTGAAAGGATTTGCACAGAAAGAGGGTATAGACTTTGATGAGATATTTTCTCCTATTGTGAAAATGACTTCAATTAGAACTATTCTATGTCTAGTAGCAGCTAAAGATTTGCATCTTGAGCAGTTAGATGTAAAGACAAACTTTCTCCATGCGGATTTGGAGGAAGACATATATATGCAACAGCCACAAGGATATTAGGTAAAAGGGAAGGAGAAACTAGTGTGTAGGTTGAAGAAGAGCTTGCATGGCTTAAAGCAGGCTCCAAGGTAGTGGTATCTAAAATTTGATAGGTTTATGTGTCACTTTGACCATCACGTTTATCTCAAAGGGCGAAATGATGGCAGCTATATTATATTGTTATTGTATGTATATGACATGCTTGTTGCAGGTTCTAACATGTAGGAAATAAATGTGCTCAAAAGGAAATTAGCAAACTCATTTGCAATGAAGGATTTGGGTGCTGCAAAACAAATACTTGGTATGAGAATAACTAGAGCTAGGAAGAATCGCAAATTAACATTGTTTCAAAGTGAGTACATAGAAAAGGTGTTGAAAAGGTTTAATATGTAGAATGCAAAACCAGTTACTATACCTTTGGCTAGCCATTTCAAATTAAGAAAGGAGATGTGCCCAAAGACCCAAGAAGACATGGATTATATGTCTAAAGTTCCATATGCATCAGTAGTTGGAAGCTTAATGTATGCAATGGTCTGCACAGGGCCTGATATTGCACATGCAGTGGGAGTTCTAAGCAGGTACATGAAAAATCTAGGAAAAGAACATTCGATGGTGGTGAAGTGGATTCTCAAGTATTTGAGAGGTACCACAAATCAAGCATTATGCTTTGGTGGCTCAAAGATTTCTCTACAGGGATATGTTGATGCAGATATGGCAGGTGACAGAAATAACAGGAGGAGCACTATAGGATATGTATTTACTATAGGTGGAATAGCTGTAAGTTGGGTTTCAAAACTGCAAAGTGTTGTTGCCCTCTCAACACCAGAAGCAGAGTATGTCGCTGCTACAGAGGCTAGTAAAGAAATGATTTGGTTACAAAGGTTTCTGGATGAATTGGGTAAGAAGCAGGAGTTGGGAAGGTTACATAGTGATATCTAGAGTGCCATACATCTTGCAAAGAACTCTGCATTTCATTCCAATACTAAGCATATACAGCTCAAGTACAATTTCATACGGTCAACATTGGAAGATGAACAATTTAAGCTGGAAAAGATACACACTAGCTAGAATCCTGTAGATATGTTAACAAAATTTGTAACTGGGGAGAAACTGAGAATCTACTCAGTTTCAATTGGTCTTCAAGTGTGATGAAGAAGATGAGAAACAGGCACGTCCAAAGAGGAGTCATTGTCTAGAAAATGAAGCAGCGGTGGCGTTGCTATAATTAGTCTCTAAGTGGGAGATTTTTGGGTATGGAGCTTAATTATTATATGTATTCAAAGGTATCACCGCATTGTACCCCAATTCAAAATGGGGCGGCAACACTGCTTGTAAAATATTCGCTGCAAGGGGGGTCGAGGGGGGGCAGCTACAACCTTTTGGGAGCTCCCCCCTCGCGGGGGGTTTCGGGGGCAGTGCCCCCGAAGCTAAGAATAGATGTAAAATTGCCTTGTAAAATGTTGTAATTTCGTAGTCAATCTAGGCTGTTCATTAGGCGGATATCTGACGATAGAAGTTCTGTTTAATTTAGGGTTTTTTGCCCTAGAAGGCAACCCCTCGCTATAGATAGGGAATTGTATTGCATCTATGTATATCTGTATTCTAAGTGAGGAAGAGAGAGGAGATTGAGAGTGAAGAGGGAGTTACAGCGGATCTATTTTAGGTTGTATCTCTTTAGTTTGCTGGATAATATATAATTTTCTAACAAATGAAAACTAGAGAGCCCTAGAAACTAGGGTTTCAACTTCAAAGATGCTAACAAACCAACTCTAGCAAAGCAAACCCTAGGTCAAGTGATATGGTAATGGAACTTACTTGCAATGAATGATTTTGAGAGAAATCTGCAATTGTAGAGCTTTGTTGGGCAATTTGGAGCTTGACTGCATAGGTGCGCAGAGCTCCACATAGGTGCGCGACGCCGATCCTATGCGCAACGCCTATGTAAAAATACACAATGGAGAAAGCCCAGGTGTGTAGCACCTATCCTATGCGCAGTGCCAGGATTAGGTGTGTAGCGCTAGGCGATTTTTCTCCAAAAAAAGCATAAATCACCCTCTTTTATTCAATAACACTTCAAAGTCATTTTTTCTCTCCTTTGGCACTTTAAATTCATAATAAAATGATCAATAAGGACGGGCTTTATATATCTCTTCACTTTTTGATTTTTGATGGTGAAAACCCACTTTCATAATGTTTGTTTGTTTTTTCTTTTCAAATACTCTGCTTTTTGGATGCTTTATCTTTTTGTATTTGATAACTGAATTGATATTCATATTTTTGACTTTTGCAGTGGCAGGTACTAGGTAATGTCGATGGGTGACCAGGAGTAGCACGCAACTTAATTATTACATATAAAAAATGATGAAATTACATGAAATTACAAATAAATACAAATGCTCTGTTTTTCACTTCAAACTGGTTTTGAGGTGAAAAACTTATTAAATTAACAAATTATGGTTTTAAAGCTTTCCTGATGTTATTGTCATCCTCATGCATCTGCTAACCCTTATTGGTCAATGCTTATTGAAAATTTAACATGGTGAAACCCTAATACCTACTGAAACTGAAACCCTAAGACCTATTTGATGAAATAGACTGAAAAGGAAACTGGACTTGAACCATTGATTGAATCACACATGAAAAATGGTCAACATATATGTGTCATGAGGGAAAAATTGAAATGTGCCCACCATCAATTGATCCATGATCTAATGGAATGAAACTCATTGAGAATGGGACTCCTAATATGAATGCAAAAGAGTGAATTTTCATCACTGATGGCAGTGCGAAGACACTGACACTAAGATTGGCTCCAATGGGGATGGTATCTCCTTGGAGGTGCCAAGAACACCGTAGACCTAGTAGCTTTATCCATTACGCATGGAGTCAAAAACTCAAGCTAAAATTACATAACTGAATACTGTTGACTCAAAGACATAAACTGACTATGAAACTATTTTGACAATAACTGAAAAAATGACTCAAGACTTACTTAACTGGAACATACTTACAAAGCTTTTGAATGGCAGCAAACCATCGAGATTTGTGGGCTTCAAATCATGATGAAAACCACCTACCTACTGATGAAATATGTACAATCATGTGAAGTCGACATTCCAATGTAACCAATCCAACAGATGGCTACTTACTGAAATTCCGCTCTCACTTTCCTCGAACAGGTAGAACGATGTACATGTAGGCAACTCACAATAACATCTGAAACCAAGGATTATGCCAACGAACCAAGAAACATTCATGTTTTCTAATGCTTGCAAAAGAATGCTGAAGGCATCTTGAAAATCCTAAAGCACTAGCCTAATAGCAAAATACAAGTACTCCCTTCATTCTGATCTGAAATAAAAGTTGGTTGCTGATTGATATGAAGGCATAAAGTAGTATAAGCTTTTGCTATCTGAGTGTTGGCTGTAAATTCCTTGACCATGAGAAATTCTAACTCAAATTCTGGGATACTGTCTCTCTCAGGCTCAATTTCATAGTCTAAGCCTTTCTTAAACAAAAAACAATCTTCAAGAATATCAAACATGACAGCCTTATCATTTTCATGAAGGAAAACAATATCTATTCATTGATATATAAATCTAATTTCAAGACTGTCCTCACTTTCAAAAGTGGAAGAAGCTTCACTTACACCTTCTTGACGATGTGAACACTGTAAACTTGCATTAGCTTGGGCTGTAACCTGACTTTTCAGGAGTTGATCTATCTCATCTTCAGATGGAGGAGGTAATAGTTTTTGTTTTCTTTTACTCAAACAATTATTGTCTTCTTGAAATAACACTTCAAAACATGAAAACCTAAATAACAATCCTCAATTCCCCAGTCTTCTGAAATTTGAAAACATTGTTGATCATCTTCATATGACATGGAAATCAAATAATCATGTTTCGTATTGCACTGATCAGTCATACGAGGGAAAACTTCAAATAGTTCTTGAAACTCAAAACTAACACTCCTATCATTTACCACTGAGTTATCCAAAGAAGATTTTTGACTTACTTGAACAATGATATCATCTTGTTTTTCATAAAAGGATTGGATTACCTCCTTGTGAAGGCTTTGTTCTAATGAAATGAGAACACTTGGTTCAATAAATTTGTCTTCTTCTTTCCAGACAATCTCAACAATAGAGCTCTCCTTCATGGGATTCAGAACAAGGTACTCTTCATCATCACGATCTGAAATAGCCAACTTGACTTTATCACAATCTAAAATTGAAACTTGATTTCCCTGCATATTGTCTTCTGCTATGAGCAGATCTGAAATAAGACCTTCTCTTTCATCATTTTCCATTGTACTAAGATCTTGATCCTACTGCAAATTTTCCTGAGCATGTTGATAAGTATCCTCTAAGCTCTCTTTATGCTGCTGAAATGGATTTTCATACAGGGCTTCCATGATCTCATCATCCATGAAGTCATCATCTTCATAAACTTTCTCAAGATTTTTAATAAAAATATAAGCATGTCTACAACAGTTCTAAACTAATATTAAGGATGGAAAAGATTCTTTATATATTTCAAAGAACATGGTATGAAAATCCTTCAAACAGTAAATACTAGCAGGAAACAAACTTTCATACCAAGATCAGGCTTCTCCTTTCAGAGTGGCCATGAATATCTTCATCAAGCGGTATTCCGGAAAATCAACCTCTAACTTGCGAATATGCATGTGAAATCTAACCATATGTAAAGCAGCATCATTCCTATCATCATCTTTAAACATAGGCAAATTCCTCTGCCAATCTACCTTAGGAGTTTTATTTTGGAAACCTAGAATCTGATCTTGGCTCATGGGAGCATACCTTCGATCAAACAAATCCATTTTTGATAACAATGAATTCACTAAGAAATTCTTCAGGCTACTGGTTCTTGAAAATTAGAGTTTCCATAAAAATTCTGAACCTTGGGATTTTTCGACACTGGAGTTACCAGGTGAATGATTTCAGCCTTCCAGTGTCTGATCATTGTCCACCATCAACAATCAGATCTAAACTTGATACATTTTACTGAGGAACATAAAACTACATACCTCAGTATGGTCACCACTATGTTAGAGCCTAGATCAACCTTAGGCTGAAGGAAGACAATCTTAGGATAACCACAAACGAAGCTTAACCTAGTAGCTAGCCCTACCACGTCAAGAGAGGGCTCTCTCCTTGTCAATCTCAGGGGAGATGACTTAATTAAATATGAATTTTAGGCTAGGTAGAGTAGCTCTAGGGTTTTGGCTGATTTTAAAGGTTTTCTTGCTGGATCAAATGGAGCAAGCAAGTTTGGGTCCGGGAAATCAAGTCAGAATTGCAGGGTGTTCTGTGGGGCGAGGTAGGTAAGTGTTTTCGCACCTGGAATTAAGTGAGATGGAAGGTCTAAGACTAGTTAGAAGTTGAGGATGGCATGCAAGGATCATGAGTCCTCTTTAGACAGCTGAAAACATCAAAAACTAAATGTATTCCCAAGGTAGAGTACTGTTACCAACGTATTCTACCTATCTATCTTGATTTCATTTAGTTAAGAAGAATGAAATAGGTTTTGGGACATATACACATGAGAAAAAATAAGGACAAAAGGAGTAACAATGCAAAATCACATTACCACAAGAATCCCACAAAAACAGTTGTAAATCTTGGTTTATTTCCTTGCCAAACTGCTATAGAGATGTACAATGATCTCAAAGCATTGACAAGAGTCCAACCTTTGCTAATGACTGGAAAAATACATAATATAGACATCAAACCACCTATGCTAGCCATTAGGGGTTGAATCCATGAGAAGATGGGTGGTTTCAACGATTTCTAAACTAAGAGCAGGAATATAGGCAGTAGAACAACTTGCCTCTAAAACCATGGAAACTGATTCATTCACCCCCAAACCACCTCAAAATGATGAATCTACCCTCTAGAGTCATTTTACAATTACATTTACATAGCATAGCATCACTTACATTCATAAATCCATCCAAAATGAGAGTAAAAGTCAACTTGTAGAAAAACTAGGCAAAATTTTGATTTTTGAGCAAAACTGGCAAAATTCATCCTATGCGCAGCACCACTCATCCTATGCACAATGCCTTTTCAAACCTAGTTTTGGAGGCCTTCCCCTTGACCAGATTGAGCCTAAGATAGCTTGTTGGAAAGATCTTGTTGTCTAGTTTCTAGAAATTCTTTAATTTTTTCATTTGGAGGTCATTTTCCCCCTCAAAAGTGGAACCTCCCAAGGCTGCTTCCTGTGTGTCCAAAAAGTGGCAGAGAGGGCATTTTTTTGATGGTTTTTTGACCTTTAGGTGACCTAGATTTGCTCCAAATTTGCTGAAAATTTCTGGGTTTACTTATTTTTTATGTTGAATCCAAATATGCAAGTGAATTCTTCCAACAAGTGCCCTAGTCAAAAGCGCAGCGCCACCTAATGTGATTTCTAGTGTTGCAAAATTTAAAATTTGAAAATTGCAAAAATTTACCAAAATTTTCCCTAAATTGGCACAAGGCACCCTCATGGATTGCTTTGATGAGCTAATGAGGCATCAGCTAGGATTTCCAACTTGTTTTTCTCCTTTTTGCTTCTCAAGGCCTTCCTCAACCTTGCCTTAAGCTTCCTCATCCTTATATTGCATATTTGGTTTCAGGCCATATAGTGATAGGCCATGTGACAAAGCATCTTTTTTTCTTTATTGGCCTTCTCAAGCAACTTTTCAAGGTGTATGTTGACCCTTTCAAGCCAGTTTTCCTGGTCATTCTCAATCTCTTGCTCAATGGAGGTCATCTTGACCTTTGAGTTCTTTACCTTTTGCCGGTTCTCCTTGATCATTTGCAACTCCATGATGACTTGCTTTTTGGTCAATTGCTTGTTTTCTTGCTCAAGGTAATTGATGATCCAATTTCCCCTCTCTAAATTGACTGACAAGGCTTGAATATCAGCCTCTTTCTCTTTGATGATCATGTCTTTAGTTATCTTTGTACCTTGACTCTCCAAATCAATAATATCAACTCCCTGTGTTTCCTCATGATCAACTAGGTCAAAGTCCCTCTCTTGCTCATCACTAGGATCCTTCTCCTACATTTTTCCTTCGCCTTTACCGTTTCCCTTGCTGTCCTGCCCAACAAATACTTATTTCACTGAAGAAGAGGGCAAATCCCCTTCCACTCCTTGTGGGGATAGAATTTGCCTATGGCTTGAAGATGAAGGCGAGACCCCTTCCACACCTTGTGGAGATAATACTCACCTAGCAGCTACAAAGAGCCTCCTAGTGCCCCTTTGATATGTCACAAACACTGGAACTCCAACAGTTTCAGTTTCTTTGGCTTGTTCATGTTCTAAAGGTCCACCTTCCTCCTCATGCATTGATGAAAAATACTTGAGGACCTTTGAACACTTCATGAGAAATGAAGGACTCCCATGGTATATTCAGTCGTTTTAGCTGATGTAAGAGAATGATTTTAATGACAGAGAAGTGGTAGATGTTATTTAACTGTTGGGGATATGGTTTCTTATTGACATAGAGTGCCATTTTCTCAATATTTCAGAACATGAAGTGAGGAATATTCATCATCCTCACCCTAGTAAAATGCATCAACAACCTAACATGGTAGGCATACAAGCAAGAAAATCTACCTTCACAAGTAAATTATTTGATGATTATCTTCATAAGTGGAGCAAGCCTTTCCTCCAAGAATTTGAAGGGGAACACTCTCTTCAGTTTGCCATGGTATTTAGCCTTGATGTAAGGCTTATAGTACTCCCTGTCAATATACTGTCCTATGTTCTACTTTTCACCTACATTTGGGATTCCTGTAGCCTCTGTAATAATAGCAGGTGACAAAGTGAATGTAACTCCAGCAAGGTTTACTTCATTGTTGTCCAGAAGTGTCACAAACAACCTTGCTAATTCATGATGAAACTTAACCATCTCCACCATTTCACAGAAACCATAACATGACTGATGTTTAAAACATGAGACTGCAAGTAGACAAGCAAGAAATTCCCTCAAACTAGTGTGCTCCTCCCTGATTATCTTTCTCCCTTTGTGAGGCCTCTTCTGCTGTAAATTTCTTTCCCTAGAACTGTCATTAAGGGTGTCTTCTTCCAACTCATAGTCACTGTCTTTTTCCATTTCTCTTGATGGCTGTGATCCCTTGTGGTAAATGATGGGAGGGGTAAATGAAGATGAGTATGAAGAGATTTATAAATGAATATGGTTTTAGGGAATGGTGAATTGGATAGTATGGTTTTTGGGGATAATGAAAGTGGGAAAATGGGAATAGGGAGAATGTATAAGGGGGATGGGGTTTGGAAATAGATGAATGGGAATGGGGATTAGTTTAGGGAATGATGGTGAGGGTAGGGTAAGCAAGCAATGGAGTGATGATGAAAACTAGAGAACCCTAGAGACTAGGATTTCAACTTCAAAGATGCTAACAAACCAACTCTAGCAAAGCAAACCCTAGGTCAAGTGATATTGTAATGGAGCTTACTTGCAATGAATGATTTTGAGAGAAATATGAAATTGTGGAGCTTTGTTGGGAAATATGGAGCTTGACTGCATAGGTGTGTAACACTCTAGATAGGTGCACAGTGCTGATCCTATGCCAAATACGTAGTGGAGAAAGCCCAGGTGCGCAACGCCTATCCTATGTGCAACGCTTGGATTAGGTGCGTAGCACCAGGCAATTTTTCTCCAAAAAATGCAAAAATCGCCCTCTTTTGTTTAATAACACTTCAAAATCATTTTTGCTCTCTTTTGGCACTTTAACTTCATAATAAAATGATCAATAAGGATGTGCTTTATATATCTATTCACTTTTTTATTTTTGATGGTGAAAACCCACTTTCATAATGTCTATTTGCTTTTTCTTTTCAAATACTATGCTTTTTGGATGCTTGACCTTTTTGTATTTGATAACTGAATTGATATTCATATTTTTGACTTTTATAGTGGCAGGTACTATGCAATGTCACTGGGTGACCAGGAGCAACATGAGACTTAATTATTACATATAAAAAAGGATGAAATTACATGAAATTACAAATAAATACAAATGCTTTATTTTTCACCTCAAACTGGTTTTTAGGTGAAAAACTTATTAAATTAACAAATTATGATTTTAAAGCTTTCATGATGTTATTGTCATCCTCATGTGTCTGCTGACCCTTATTGGTCAATGGTTATTGAAAATTTAACATGTTGAAACCCTAATACCTATTGAAACTGAAACCCTAAGACCTATTTGATGAAATCAACTGAAAAGGAAACTGGACCTAAACCATTGATTGAATCACACATGAAAAATGGTCAGCAGATATGTGTCATGAGGGAAAAATTGAAATGTGCCTACCATCAGTTGATCCATGACCTAATGGAATGCAACTCATTGAGAATGGGACTCCTAATATGAATGCAAAAGAGTGAATTTTGATCACTGATGGTAGTGTGAAGACGTGGACACTAACATATGGTACCAAAACCTTCCTATCAACTCCATTAAGAATTGAGGGATGTTCAAAAGAATTTTCCCTGAAAATTTTGATGATAACAAAACTATTGCCATGTTGTTGAAAGAGTTGGGTAGTCTTAAGATGGAGCCGAAAAAGAAAGTGAAAGAATTTAACCAGACATTTAACTGTATCCTGAACAAGTTCACTTTAGATACTAAATCTCATGACTACATCACTAGTCGACAACTACACATCTGCATTTCTAACCAACATTATGCATTTTGTCAAGCGAATTGCGACACCAATGCTATTCGAAAAATGCCAAGAGGTAATTGATGTGGAGAAAGACCTACGCACGATTGGACTCATTATAGATGATGAATCAATGAAGGACTCCAAAGACGTGGGTAGGAAGTCCCAGTCTGTTGTGAGTAAGGTGAAGGAAAATGAAACAAGTGAAATTGAGACCCTTACTCATCTCCCTAACTCCTTGACAACTGAAGTAGAAGAACTCAAGCAACAGACAAGCATGATGACAGTGAGCAGCAGACCTTCCGGTTTTGCAATGTGAAAAGAATGGGACATCAGGTAGCAACAATAGTCACTCAACTAAATCTACGCAAAGTTGAAATGTTGTATTTCAAGAGGAAAAAATTGGTAAGGATAACTTCTGTGATTTCCATCAAGCACGACACTCAAAGAGGACCCGTACAAATTGGAACTGAGTTGTGGGATCCATGGATTCAAGAATGAATGGTCATATTAAAGCCAGTAAGCAGGTTCAGCTGGAAGATGAAGATGATGAGGAGGATGTTGCATCTGATGAAGCTGCAAGTTCTAGGAATGTGGTTAACATTTATCAGTTTCTAAACACTACCCAAAAGAAAACAACCATCAAGAAGGATTCCCCAAAATCAAAATGGTTGATACAACTTAAGGAGTGAAGGGGCTCCTACAATGATAGACATACCAAAAGAGAAATTTAAGAAACAATTTGGAAAAGTTGAACCACTGCACCCTCAATAGAGAAAACACAAAACAACTCCAAGAAGAGAACTCCAATGAGAGATACGTCCATGAGTAGCTCACTTCAGAACACTCCACTAGACGATACAAATATAAGTCTTCCTCCAGAAAACTTTGTGAGTCTTCCTGATTTAGACTATAACATTGTTGAAGACATGAAGAAGACCCATACGGACATCTCTCTGTACGAACTCACCAAATTCACGAGTTTAGGGGATATTTTTTTGTGTGCAATGGGGAAAAACTCCATAGACAATGTTGCCTCTTCGAGTAAGGTATCAAGTAATTCTCTTGGATTACTCGCATCTGTACTTAACGTGCTTCGTACAGAAGAAGCAAACTCGCTCTGGCCACCATTTTTGTTATCTTTTGAAATTTTCAACATCAATGTCCACAACTGTTTGGTTGACTTTGGAGCATCAGTCAATGTCATTCCACTCTCCATCACTAAAAGGATCAATGTGCAATGGAGCAATACAATCGCAAAGATCATCCAACTTGATCAAACATGTGTACCAACCATTGGTGAACTCCATGATGTGATCATTCGATTATGATCCAATGGACTAGTTCACCAGTGCATCAACATTGTGATAGTGGGCATCCCAGAAGCATACGACTTACTGCTTAGTAGAGACTTTCCAACAAGTTACAAGGATAATTTTCTACAAACCGGTCACACTTATGGCTTTTGTATCAGGGCAGAAGCAACCAGATTCAAGTATTGTTTGAGAGGTATATGAAGCACAAAGCTACTCCCTTCGATGGTCAGGATGAACTGTTGGCTTTCACATAACTTTTATTCAACAATTGTTTTCTAGAAATGCAGTTAGGGTGCTATCTTTCACAACTGAGCCCCAACCCTTGAGATACAGAGCTGGATATCCTTCCTTGCCCAATTGGTGAAAATGAAATGTGTACAGTACATTGTAACAACAATAGCAGTAGTGTTAGTAGTAGTAGCATGGAAAGAGGTCCTTGTACAGATGACTTGTGGACCTTGTATTTTGATGGATCAAAACACAGGATGGCTCTGGAGCCAGGGATGTTTTGATCCACCCAAGGAAAAGAAAGCATTTAGTCTCAAGTTGCTTGGAGTTCAAGTGCACAAACAACACTGTTGGATATGAGGCACTCGTCTTGGGTTTGCACAAATCCCTCAACCTCAATGTCACTATTCTTAAAGTGGTATTTGATTAAGATATTGTGGTATGGAAGGTACGTAACACTATACACTGTGCCTCATCTCATATTAAAGGTTACCAACAAGAGGTGTGGTGGCTTGTTTCTAATTTTCAAGTTTTTAATATCATATTTGTACCAAGAATGTGTGATGCAACTACAGATGCTCTAGAAAATGCACATGTTAGGATGACACCTCTTAGGGATAGATATACTATTGAGATTTTGTATAAGCCATCTATCCCTAACAACATAACTAATTTATGTGCTTTTGATGATGATGAATAGATACTGCACTTTATGGCTAATGCTGACATTTTCAAAGACGCAACCATAGGTGAAGATGTGCACGAGTAGTCTTTGCAAGACACATCTAATGATAGAAAAGGAGAACCCATCCCCAAGGGTGTGGTGTCACTTAAAAAACTCTATGAATTGAAGAACCACTTCAAAGGGCCCAAGAACACCAAAACCCAAAATTCCACATTGATGCATGAACAGATCAACTTGGGAACAGAAAGAGATTCAAAGTTCGTAAATCTCGGTACATGTTGCATAGCAAAGGAGCGGCGTGCATTTGTCCACCTGTTTAGACATTACTAGAATGTATTCATGTGGACATATGATTATTTGAAAGCATATGACACACGAATAATCCAATATTTCATTCCAATAAAATAAGGGGTCAAGCCATTTCAACAGAAACTCATAAAAGTCCATCTATCACTTGAACCCCTCATACATAAACAATTGACTAAGTTGTTGGATGGTCAGGTCATATACAAGGTTCATTATTCTATGTGGATTTTGAATTTAGTTCCTGTAAGGAAGAAGTCCAGGGAGATCCGCTTGTGCATAGATTTCTTAAATATTAATAGGGCCTCGGACAAAGACAACTACCCTGTGTCATCTATGGAGCACATCTCACAGACAATATCTAGAGCTAAAATGTTTTCTCTCCTTGACATATTTTCTAGATATAACCAAGTTCTGGTAGTAGAACCTGACATAATTAAAAATACTTTCCTTACCAAGTGGGGTACGTTCACTTACAAAACAATGCTATTTGGGCTTGTAAACGCAGGAGCAAACTTTTACCGTGCTATGGACATCTCTTTCCATGGGCTCATCAGATAGAGCATGGTGGTCTACCTTGATGACATGACATTATTTTAAAGAAAGTGGTCTGACCACCTGTGCCATCTTAGGAAGATTTTTAATCGATGTCGAAAGTATGGGATATCCTTGAATCCCAAGAAGAGTGTATTTGTAGTGTCTGAGGGGAACCTCCTTGGGTATCTTATCGCCAAGAGTGGGATCAAGGTTGATCCAGGCCAAGTTTGGACTATCATGTAGATTCCTCACCCAATCAATAAGAAAACTATGTAGGCCTTCTTGGGAATGATAAAATTCCTTCGAAAATACATCTCAAATTATGCATAGATTATCAAACCTATCCAAGATATGATCAAGAAGGATGCAATCTACAACTAGGGAAAGAAGGAAAAGGATGCATTCACTTGTATCAAGTAGGTAATACACCTATGCTATATAACCCAGATTTTAGCAAATATTTCTTGCTATATACATTCGCTTCTGACAATTCACTCACTGCAGTGCCCACACAGAAGGATGACCTGAATAATGAATGTCCCGTCTCCTTCATGTGCGCGACCATACATGGACCCAACCTCAACTATCCTACCATAGATAAACATGCATATGTTGTATAAAAGGTAGTGAAACATTTCAGACTCTACTTGCTGAAAAATCACTGCATAGTCTTTGTGCAACACCCAATAGTTAGAGTGCTCCTTATTCAACAAGAGCTGGGTGAAAGATATGTGAACTGGATGACAGGAATTCAAGAGTATGATCTCAATATCAAGGTAGTTCACAATGTCAAGGGTCATGGTCTCTACAGACTTGCAGGAGAAGAAGTACATGCCTCAGAAGAAGAAGAAGAGCTCATTGGTTGGGAGAAACAAATTGATATGTACAATATAGAGCAAGCACCACCCACTTTGCATAGTAACGCTTGGTACAAAGAAGTGTGCTAGTAACTTGAGCATTACACCATGCCCTCTCACTTTTCCATGTGACAAAGGAGGGCAATTCACCTCAAAGCCTTATCTTAGCACTTGGTGCATGGAGTGCTTTACATAAAGCACAATAACGAAATTTTTCTTAGTTACCTGGAGGCACAAGATTCAGAGAGAGTGTTACATGACATGAATGTTGGACCAACAAGAGGTCACTTCATGGGTAGCACAACTGCACATAAAGTGAGAGCTGCTTTCTACTGGCCCACATTGTTTAAGAATGCACATTCTTATGCTCACAAGTGCCCGGTCTATCAGTTATGTGCTAGTAGAACTCGAAGATCAACAACCCCATTGTAGCCAGTTGTAGTGGATGAACCATTCCGATAGTGGGGCTTAGAAATCATTGGGGAAATCTTCCCCCATTCATCAAGGAAGCACCACTACATTCTGAACACTATATATAATTTCACGTGATGGACGTAAGTAGTTCCACTCAAACAAGCAATCGACCAGGAAGTCGTCAACTTCCTCCAACATAACATTATCTCGAGGTTTGGTGTTCCTGTATCACTTGTTTATGACAAGTCAACTTAATTCTTTTCATTGAAACTGTATGATTTTGCATTGAAATACGGTATTGTGCTTAAGAATTCATCTAACTACCACCCACAGGGGAATGGTATTGTTGAATCAACAAATAAGAATATTATTCACATTATCAAAAAGACCAATTACTCTTAGCAGTGAAACTGACATTCTGCCTTGGTGAATGCACTTTGATCTGACCGAGTTACACCCAAGCCCTCTATAAACATATCTCCATACTTCCTTGTGTATGCTAAAGAAGCCATCTTGCCACCCAATATCTACTTGCTTTCTCTTCAGTTATCCCAAGAATCCCGAGGCAAGTTATGTCTATTGATTCAATGTAGCATGGACACATTAGAGAAGTTACAAGAAGAACAGATGAAAGAGAAATGAAAATTTACACTCCACTAGAACCGTATCAAGACATGGTTCAATCGTAAGTCTGTAGGGAACGCTAGCTTTTCTGTGGGTGACTTAGTCATGAAATGGGATAAACCCCATGAAGACAAAGGAAAACACACAAAGTTCGATTCTCTGTGGATTGGTCCATACACAGTTCATGAGAAACTTGGCCAACACACATATCGCTTGCAATCACTTGGCGGGAGGATTGAAAACCTTGCTATCAATGGCCAAGATTTAAAATTTTATTTTCAATGATCTAGGGCCACACCCCACCCATGTACATAACATTCTTATTGTTTCTCTGTTACGTTGCTATTTTTGTTTCGCTACTTTACTTTCCTTTTTTTTCTTTGTTTTGGTTATCTTGTCATTTTTGTTTTGTAAATAAGTGTTGTCCTATATTGTTCTGGATTTTGAATAAGTATGTGGCTAAGTTTAAAGAGTCTTGTGACACTTCAACACTTGGCCAATATTGTGTCCATCTTCTTTTGTGCTTTGTTGTAACTTTTGGTCGATGAATCCTGGATAGAAAATACGAACCATTTGTTAGGGAAGCTCTAGTCAAACAATGAAGCTATGTCCAAACTGGGAAAATCCATGCTTGTACTCAATATTATTCTCTATGTGCTCAAGCTTAATCCAACTAGTAGAAACAAAGAAGGGGAAAAATCTAAACAAGAAAACCTAAATCATATGTCTTATATGCTTCTATGAAAGAACAACCTCTTCCGCTCTCAATAAGTCGGGATCCCTCTTCTGCCAAAAAATTAATAAGTTCCTATGCATATTCCTCTTTTCAAAAACAAAAATTACAAAGGTTAAAGAACAAAAAGGCTTCTTGTGCAGAGAGGTGAAGCAAACAACTCACTACAAGAAAAAAGGTCATTGGTGAGGGGCGAAAAATGTCACCATAATCTCATTGGTGACGGTCAAAAGAGCCTTCGTCACCAAAAACTAAACGTCACCAAAGGTGGAGTCACCAAAAGTAATTTTGTTATAGTGACATTCAAAGTCCGTCACCAATAATGATTTATAACGATGGATAGTGACAATCACCATTTCATATGAGCAATGGTGATGGACCATAGCCTCTGTCACCAAAAATTGAACGTCACCAAAGGTGGCGTCACTAAAAGTATAGGTGTTGTAGTGACATTCAAAATCTGTCACCAATAATGATTTATAATGATGGATAGAAACCGTCACCATTTCATATGAGGAATGGTGACGGACCATAGTCTCCGTCACCAAAAACTAAACATCACCAAAGGTGGTGTTGCCAAAAGTATAGGTGTTATGGTGACATTCAAGGTTCATAATGAATATTGATTATAATGACGGATAACGATTGTTACCATTTCATATAAACAACAACGATTTATTGTGATGGATCTTTCATGGTCTTCACTATTGGTGCATATATATGGTGACGTCCTTTGACCGTCACCAAAAGCTGCATTGCGAGAAGTATAGGTGTTGCGGTTTCATTCAAGGTTCGTCACAAAATAATGACTATAATGACAGCCAACGACCGTCTCCATTTCATATCAACAACAAAGATTTATGGTTACGGACCTTTGAGGATCGTCACTATTGATGTGTATATATGGTGGCGTTCGTTGATCATCACAATTTCATATATTTTGGTGAGAGTTGAAAAATGTCAACAAAGCTCATTGGTGATGGTCAAAAGAGCCTCTGTCACCACAAATTGATCATCGCCGTTCCATATGGATGTTCAGGCACGATGAAATTGAACCACCAACCTCCTTGTACAGTAGGTGCTCTTCCATTGAGCTAGCACCCTTTAAAGAATTAGACTTTTAAAAATTAGACCTTCAAACTTCATAAATTGTAAATTCTACAACTTTCAATAAATTAAAGTTTCGGCAATATTTTACTAAACAAGTAAAGCAACATCAAAGCTGTAGGTCCCTAACTAATGGTTATGGAAGTTATGAAAAGTGGGTGGAGGGAAAATAATATTGCATAAGAGAATCAATATGTTCAGTTGAATACTCAATTAGAAGTGAAACTCTGAAGACATTTATAATCTATGAATGACCTATAACTAGTAAATGCACCAAATATTGCAAACGAAATGTCATAAGTGGATTGCATATGGAAGAAGAACATTGATGAAGACAAATGCAATATTTTTTAGTGAGTGAAATAGAAATCTCAATGTTGTCGTTGTTTGGTGTTTAGATATCTGAATGATATCTAAAATTTTGTGCAAATGTAACACGGATCTCTAGAAACCATGAACAACATATGATAAAAAAAATTATATATCCCATTTACATAAACCAACATGCAATTTGGAATTTCAAAATTCTGCACTCAAAACATGACAGCAACCAACAAATAAAAGAAATTGACTTGGATAGAAAGAAATAGCCTCACCTTCATTCTTGAGTTGCTTCTATTTATTTGAATTTGAATCGTGACATTATTTATCTAACAAGGAATCAAAATCATCACTAGTATTAAATTCATCCAACACAGACTTTGGGTATCCCACTGACATCTGTGTTTTCGCTTCCATGCCTAAAAACCATGGATTTTTCTTTTGATAGTAGAATAAGATGTGTGTCTGCTATTGAAGAACACATTCCTTATTAACATTGTTACCTGACAGAAACCAAAGAGACAACACAATATCAGCTTACACAAAATCCCCTACCGAAATATAATCATAACTTAGAAAAGAAATCTAAAAGATGTTCTTAATTAATAAAATCTGTATTTGGAAATATTATTTCTTTAGATTTAAAAAAGACTATGTTGTACAACACTTTTGTCTATTTATCTAGGGAATTATATCATAGCATATGTCACACAATAGTAGTCTACAGTCCATAAAGTAAAATGACAAATTTGCTGAAGAAAATAGATTTAGAAAAGAGCTTTGAATACTATAAGTTTTTCATCAAAGCTTGAATTAATTTAACAACAAACTAGCTGGAGTTTGAAAATCAAAATCATTCCTAGGAAACGAATAAGACAATGGCCAAAGTTTTTATTCATACAAATAAATGTAGAGTTACTATTGCCATTGCATATAATTGAAATTTGGGCAGTGCTCTAACAATTAGAGCTTATTTTCCGGGAAGACTCATCAATACCATCATTTTTTTTCCACGATCTGTTGTGTCTCTAAATGCAGATTAGATAGCTTGCTATTCTCAAGTTCTACCTTTCAAGTATTAATTTTTTGCTCACCAATTAAAACACAATTCTATCACTCCATTTTATTTTGATTTGTCAAGAGAATTGGCAAGACCTTCCCATCCTTTGTTTTACATCATCAATAACCATCCATCAATGATATAAAGAATAATAGATACACAACAAAGGAAAAATATGTGCTTGTTGTATACCTATGTTCTAGGACTCATCTGACATTACCGGTGTAAGGAGCTCACCTTGAAAAAATAACATCCACGTGGAATTTACCAAACGTTTTTAAATCAAGCTCCAAGTAAACCAATCAAATTATGAACACCCTTTTAATCAATAAAATCTCTGACTTAAAATAAAAGTGGCCTAGAACTGAATGTTATATCAACCATGTCAAGTAACTAACATCTGGTGAGAAATACAAGCCATTCATATTGGATTAGTGAAATAATTGATCTGGTAAAGCTAAAAAACATATGACTTACAACTAAGAAACACAAATAAATGACTCAGAACTAAGACATGAGGCTGCCCTTTCAACCCTACCATTAAATAACTCTTCTTTATGTCACTTACCATTAATTTTTTTCTGATACCAGGTGGAAGTGGTATTGTAACATTAACCTCTGATAGTCTATGTCCATGAATAATTCTCAAGATCCGCTCCATTACCACCATTTGGGGCTAGATAAGATACATGCAAAATCCATCAACATGAAAATGAAAACTACATCCTTGTAAAAAAATGGGAGGAAAAAAATATCCACAAATTGAAACAGATTGTAGGATACCTCATTCCTACAACATGATTATCTTGTCATGAACAATAAAAAAAAAACTAGGAGATATATAATTTTTGCCACATTTTGACAATGAAATCTTTTTCATACTCTATGAATAATTGATGAAAAAAGTCAGCAAAAGCTTGTCAGCATTAGGATTATAGTAAAACATAAGGGAACCACTCCAACACATATATAATCCTAAACATAATGTTGGAAATAATACTGAGAGGAGGGGGGCGGGTGGGGGTGAATCAGTATCAGTTACTTTTCATTTTTCATACTCAAGTTTATATACACGGCTTCAGTTCAGTATATCAGCGTATATACGCGACTGTGTTAAATGCAACCGGCATACATGTAGTAATCTTATGATTCAGTTAGCTTATCTTCAGTAAATGCATCAGAACATTATTAACAATAAACAGGTGGAGTAAAACAGTACATATCATCACACATAAGAAGCACACGTGAACACAATGATATAAGGTGGAAACCCAATGTGCGTGAAAACCACCTGCTGCAATTTGTTTCTATCTTCCTTTAATAAGAAACTTCTTTTACAATGTACTGGTGTAGTCCTTTACCAGCACGCAGGCTTCTACCTGTAGAAGGCTACAACCTTCTTAGCTATTGTACTAGCCGTTCCATTTACTAGTACGTAGGCGCTGGCCTACTGAAGGCTCCAACCTTCACTCGTTTTCCAGCTGCTCCTGGAAGGGAGCTACAACCCCCTGGCTCTTGTACTAGCCAATATGTTTACCAGTACATAGGTGCCGGCCTACAATCATCCAGGGACCACGTTTCATTCATTTTCAAACTGGATCCATAAAACAATCACCATTGCTTTACAACCTGCATCATCAATCTCTGAAACACCCAATACTAAAACACAGTCTCAGACTACATAACTTTTCAACAACAACCAGATCCAATAGCAACTTCAAATATCATACTTCATACTGTACACGCTACTTGGATGAACCCAACCTACGTGTATACGCGCTTTTACCAAAGACAACCCGCGTACAGATCTGCAAATTCTACCTCATAACTTTGCAGCTATTCCAGACATCAGAACATACCCATATCATAACATTCATACAATAAACATGCGTCAATATATCTAGTCTATCCATACTCAAACCATATAAAGATAATCATTCCAAGCCTTGAGATCCATCATTCATCATCCTTCACATGTGTGCCTCCTTGGTTTAGATCAAGCAAGGCATCACCAAACCATAACCAGCATCTAGATCTCACACTTTATCAGATGTTCATCACTTACTCACTCTTGCACCCACTTCTTGGCCTAATGATGTTCTCATTATATAGGTTTAGGCTTCTCTCAATACCATGGTCCAAAACCATGTTGAACAAATACCTTGGACCCAATACCTGGGGTCATTACTTCGGACCAAATACCATGGACCAATACCACGGACCAATACCATGGTTTCCGACATGTACGCGCCTTTCCTTCTGAGAACCTGCGTGTGTACGTATATGCCCCTTTTCCTCCGATTACCCCCGTATATATGCACTTTCATCACGGTCAACCTGCGTATATCTCTCTTTTGATCTACTGCACTAGATCTGCCATTTGATTAAGTTGTCATCACCTGTATCATACCTCTGAGTGAGTTGCCATCAAGGACAACACCTGTATCATAATGCCAACAATCTCCCCCTTTGGACTTTATGGCAACCACTATACCAAGTCACTCTCCCCCTTTGACATCAAGGGCAAAGGGCGGACCAAGATATTCTCTTCTTTGATAAACATTCTGCTGTCCATACTCCCCCTGAGTACATTTTGAAGTCTCTAATTGAGCTCCCGCTTTGTATATGCCAAGGTGTACCAATCTGTCCATGCTCCCCCTGACTATAGGCAAGATCTACAAGAAGATGTTCTACAAGAAGAACATGACTCTATTATGAATGACCTTCCTATCACCAAAGACTCATACATACATCCATCTCTCAACCAAGTGAGGTTATACAAATATTGACTCATCCACCCAACCAAATGGGGATATACCATGACTCATTACATCATCCATCCCATGCATATTGGGGTAACAAAATACATCATATGACTCACAAAGACCAAGGACCTACACAATACCATGATAGTTATCAGCAACTACCATATGATCTTCATTATAAGCATTTAGCATCCAGATCTGTAACCTGCAATCCATTCTTTTGATCAAACAACAAGATGTATCATTTAGCTACATAAGCTTTATCAACAACTTCTAATCATAATGCCAACAATGCATTATTTGAAGTATATGATCCCCTTGAGCCTGTGCCAACCATTTCATATCATGACTGAACCATTTCAGACTTCTGTACTGCTGCCATCTTTCAGAACATCATATACGCGACTCTGCAACATATAACTCGCGTGTATACGCGACTTGTCTTCATGAAATCCGCGTATGAGATTTGGAACACTGATGTTCCACACTTCCAGCTTCCTTTGAATCTATCATGTCTGTGTACTCTGCTATGCCACATCTTTCTGGCTGTACTTCCTTCTTCTTCCATATCTTCAAGCGTGATGATGTTTTCTCCTTTTGGTATGGTGTCCACAATCTTCTCTTGCATTCCTTTGCTATGTGTCCAAGTTTGTAACATGCATAACATCTTACATGTCTCATATTCCTTCTATAGCAGTCAATAGCTTTATGACCAAACATATTGCAAGAAAAGCAATATCCATTAAAGTACCTTGAATGAGATGATCTTTCTGCATGATGGTTTTGAAACCTTCTTCTTCTACATCTGGCTGCAACATGCCCATAACATTCAACATTATTCATAGGAAGAGTAAAATATTTTCTTTGAAGAATTTCTTTCCTTGGTTGTTGATGAGATTGACCTCTCATCTTCTTGTTGGGGATTTCAGATTTTTCATTAGAGTCCCTTGTCTTACTTTGTGAACTAGATTCACCTTCAATAGATTCATGAAAACCAAGACCAGTCTTGATACTAGGGGATCTTTGACTACTCAGAATATCATCCAAAATCTTAGTACTATCTTGAAATCGCAATAGTTTATCCTTCTCTTCAAATTCACTTTTCAATATATTTACCTCATCCTGATGTTGTTCTTCCTTTTCCAGACATTGCTTCTTCAAAGTTTCTTCAGACTTTCTTCCTTCTTCCACTTGTTTCCTTAGTTTGAGAATCTCTTGTTCTTGCTCTTCATTCAGCACTTGCAGCATTTGATGAAATCTGAAGGCACATTCCAGCTGAACTTTTAAGCTGATAATTTCTTCTTTGAGGCCACTCTCCCTTTTGCTAGGTAGGTCTTGTTGATCTATGACTTCATTTGCTTGTCCATATTCAATTTGAGGTGATTCAGAATCTGAATACTTACTTTCACTTCCCGGCAGGCTGTCATTGTTCCTTTGAGTTGTCTTCTTCTTTTGACGTGCTTTCTTTCCCATTGTTCTACGGATCTCCTTCAAGCGATCAAGCTTCTACCAAAGGACCTCCTCTGATACCAATTGTTGGAAATAATACTGAGAGGGGGGGGGGGGGGGGTGAATCAGTATTATCAAATCAGTTACTTTTCATTTTTCATACTCAAATTTATATACGCGGCTTCAGTTTAGTATATCAGCGTATATACGTGACTTTGTTAAATGCAACCGGCGTACATGTAGTAATCTTATGATTTAGTTAGCTTATCTTCAGTAAATGCATTAGAACATTATTAACAGTAAACAGGTGGAGTAAAATAGTACAGATCATCACACATAAGAAGCACACGTGAACACCATGATATAAGGTGGAAACCCAATGTGGGTGAAAACCACCTGCTGCAATTTGTTTCTATCTTCCTTTAATAAGAAACTTCTTTTACAATGTACTGGTGCAGTCCTTTACTAGCACGCATGCTTCTACCTGCAGAAGGCTACAACCTTCTTAGCTCTTGTACTAGCTGTTCCATTTACTAGTACGTAGGTGCTGGCCTACTGAAGGCTCCAACCTTCACTCGTTTTCCAGCTGCTCCTGGAAGGGAGCTACAACCCCCTGGCTCTTGTACTGGCCAATATGTTTACCAGTACGTAGGTGCTGGCCTAAAATCATCCAGGGACCACGTTTCATTCATTTTCAGACTGGATCCATGAAACAATCACCATTTCTTTACAACCTGCATCATCAATCTCTGAAACAGCCAATATTGAAACACAGTCACAGACTACATAACTCTGCAACAACAACCAGATCCAATAGCAACTTCAAATATCATACTTCATACTGTACACGCTACTTGGACGAACCCAACCTGCGTGTATACACGCTTTTACCAAAGACAACCCGCGTAAAGATCTGCAAATTCTACCTCATAACTTTGCAGCTATTCCAGACATCAGAACATACCCAGATCATAACATTCATACAATAAACATGCGTCAATAGATCTAGCCTATCCATACTAAAACCATATAAAGATAATCATTCCAAGCCTTGAGATCCATCATTCATCATCCTTCACATGTGTGCCTCCTTGGTTTAGATCAAGCAAGGCATCACCAAACCATAACTAGCATCTAGATCTCACACTTTATTAGATGTTCATCACTTACTCACTCTTGCACCCACTTCTTGGCCTAATGATGTTCTCATTATATAGGTTTAGGCTTCTCTCAATACCATGGTCCAAAACCATGTTGAACAAATACCTTGGATCCAATACCTGGGGTCGTTACTTCGGACCAAATACCATGGACCAATACCACAGACCAATACCACGAACCAATACCATGGTTTCCGACATGTACGCGTCTTTCCTTCTGAGAACCTGTGTGTGTACGTATACACCCCTTTTCCTCCGATTACCCGCGTATATACGCACTTTCATCACGATCAACCTTCGTATATCTCTCTTTTGATCTACTGCACTAGATCTGCCATCTGATTAAGTTGCCATCACTTGTATCATACCTCTGAGTGAGTTTCCATCAAGGACAATACCTGTATCATAATGCCAACACATAAGTATCTATATATATAAGTATTTAATGAGAACATTGTATTTTGTGAAAATATGGAAGTCAAATCTTTGAAATAACACAATTTATGGTACCACTACCTTACGAAGTCCATTCATTCGAGTATTTACAAAGTCCATTCAGGAATTTCTTCGGAGTTCAAATTTCAAACAATTAACATGTATCCTAAAAAAGATCAGATTTGAAAAGGAGATAACCCAAATATGTAGATTATATATCTCGCATTTATATATCCTAATTTCCAGACATTGAAATGACACTTTTTAGCATACTATTGTGAATTCAACCCAAAATGCTAGAAAAAAATATTGATGGTTATTTTGCTAATATAGAAGTCTTGTAAATGCATTTATTTAAACAGCTAGCTTGCAATCTCAAACATATCTAAGGATGCACACAATATGTTGTATCTTTAGTGCTGCTGTGTGAACTTGAGACAACAAAGTCCAACATTTAACAATTTCCCTACAATATGCACTAGCTGAATAGGTGAACAATAGTATTGTAGGTATGTGTTATGAGTATATGTATTGTAGGCCAATAAGAGTATGGTTGGAACATTCATGTCAAAACCTTCCAAGTTTTCCTATAATTTTCACTAGTCTAATAGGTTAAAAATAGAACTGTAGCTGTACATTCTGCATCACTTACCTAAATGTAACACCTTCAGCATAGAAATTTCAAAGAATATGTCTAGAACTGGTAGGTAACTTGCAAAATGAAAGAGTTGGCTTGATTGTTTCTGGAGAAGACTAGATTTTTACATTGTCCAATGTAAATTCATGACACTTTTCCAAGCTTAGATGGAACAAAAATTAACCAATCTAGAAGGTTATTTAAAGAATCCTTAGCTAGGGTAAAATGTTAACCCTTTTTTGTCAAAAAGCATAAATGTAAAAACTTTAAGAAATTTAGTGAAGGGACTGCAGAAATGTTCTTATAAAACCACTAATGTAAACAGAGCTAAGAAATATTGCTTTGTAAAAGAGATATTCATGGTCATATTAACAAGAAAATGACCTTTTAACATAGTTAATGTACTTAGAGTGTTGTTGTTACAATATTTTCCCTAAACAATAAACAGAAAAAACCCATTTTCAATTTAGTAGGAGCATGCTGGGAAAATAATCTCACAATAATACCCATAATTGAACATTCTCACCCACTAAATCACTTTTACATCCTTTTTAAGTCCTTCAACAAAGTAGTTAAAAGTTGTGAACAATGTCATAACAATACTTATAGCTATAGAACAAGCATTTCAAGCTTGCCTCTATTTTATGATATGGATATTTGTCCTTCAAATAGATTTATGTGGCACATAACCACTCCTTAAAAAAAAAATGTGGTTGTAAATGCATGCTTAGCTCTCTTAGCACAAATTTGCTCTTAGCATGGTATAGAATTCTCAGACTAGTGCCAGGTTTAAGGGTGCAAAAGAATTTAGATTTTAACTATGATATGGTGCACACTTGGCTTCAAGACAACATATTATTTAGGAATTTCATGTTGGGAAACCTCCAAATTTGTTTCTAGGAAAACTCAAGTTAAATGGAAATTTTTTTATATAATGGTTGTGATTCATATGGATGCACATTAATATATATGTTTTTTCCCAAATTTGAATTTTTTAGCATAGTTAATGCACTAGTGCTGCTATTATAATATTTGGCCCAAGCAATAAAAAGAAAAAACCATTTTATTTTAGTAGGAGCATGCTCAGCAAATAATCTCACAATAATACCCATCATTGAACATTCTGACCCACTAAATCACTTTTACATCCTTTTTAAGTCCTTCAATGAAGTACTTAATGTCATACCAATACTTCTAGCTATAGAAAAACAATTCAAGCTTGCCTCTGTTTTATGATATTGGTATTTGTCCTTCAAACAGAGTTATGTGGCACAGAACCACTTTCACCCTTAAGAAAAAATGTGCTCGTAAATGCATGTTGAATTCTCTTAGAAAAAATATGCTCTTAATATGGTATAGGTTTCTCAGACTAGTGCCAGGTTTAAGGGTACCAAAGAATTTATATTTTAACTATGATATGGTGCATGCTTGGATTCAAGAAAACATATTATTTAGGAATTTCATGCTGGGAAACCTCTAATCTATTTCAGGGAAAACTCAAGTTAAATGGAATTTTTTTGGTATAATGGTTGTGATTCATATGGATGCACGTTAATATATATGTTTTTTTCCTAAATTTGAATAATTTATGTATTTTTTGGTCAACGAGTTTTTTTATCTAGTTCCGATCCAATTTGACAATTGAAAAAACTCAAGAACTTGAGAGGATAAATCAATATCCTCCCCAACCAAGTTCAATTGCCGCTTGTGATGTGATTGTTATTCGTGAGACAATTATTGATCTGTACAACAAATTTATATATTCTTGGAATATGATCTAACTATGAATATGGAAGTGTTCAACTATCTTTTTGAGGACATTGTATTTATGAAAATTTGGAAGTTAAATCTTCGAAATGACACAATGGTAGTGGTAAGCTGGAAGTCAAATATGAAATAACATAATTTTGGAAAGTTGAGAACTTCATATGTGTGTGTAAGAATTGAAATCCATGAACACAGTCACACCTCATCATATAATTCTCTAAGTTCTCCAAAACCTTAGATAGAGAAAACCAATAGAAACCTTAGCTCCACCAAAGATATTTCAAAAAGATATTAAAAAAGATTGACTATTGGAGTATCTTTGGTGGAGTTAGGGTTTTTATTGGTTTTCCCTATCTAGGGTTTTTAATAGAATGTAGAATTATATGATAGGTTCTGATTGTGTTCATGGGTTTCATTTCTTCTTTATATATATGAAGTTTTCAGGTGAATGCTCCAAGAAACACTAGCACCTTAAGATAAAGCACATAAAGTACAAAGAAGATTGAACAAGAGAGAGAGAGAGAAAGTAGCACTAATCTTACATCTCTAACCCAAGTATGAAAAGGAATATGCACAAGTGCATGATTGACAATAATAACAACTCACTCCTTCCTCTATTTATACGAGAGGTAAAGGGGCTTTCTAATAACAAGTGGACCTAGTCCACTACAAGCAAACTTGCAAGACAAAATTAGGTCCACCCATGTGAATTAATCTACTCTAAGTGACATGTGTGAGGCTCAAAGGTGAAATTATTACCAAGCAAGGCCTCCATTGCATGAGCACTACTCCCCAAGGTCCAACAATCCTCCAAAGGTCCAAAGCTCCAATGCATCTCCATGGTCATGTGTCTCATTAAGGACAATGCATATCCATGGTCATGTGTCACCTCAAGGACTCCCAAACCTACATATCCACTTCCTCAACCTAAGAGTCCATGTGTAAAGTGTAAACCTCCATGCAAGCAACCAAGCAACCCCATGCTATCTAGGGCTCAATAACCTCCTCTCAAATACCCAAGTCTACTCCAAGCACATAAAATCCCTTCATGCATCGACAACATAAATTCACCAAGCTCCATACTTATCTAACACTTCGAGGAAGAATGTCTTTCAAACATCCAAACAAGGTATTGCAGCAAATAGTAAACCACCTCCAATGTCCAAGTCCATCATGGAAGAGCATGGTCCAACCATACACCATGCACCCCACATCTTTCATTTCTTCTTTATATATATGAAGCTTTTGGGTGAATGATCCAAGAAACACTAGCACCTTAAGACAAAAACACATAAAGAACAAAGAAGATTTAACAAGAGAGAGAGAGAGAGAGAGAAAGTATCACCCAGGGTACCATTTCCTTGAGCACAGTGAGACATCTTAGGCATACAAGGTGTATCTACCAAGACTAAAGAATATAGTTTTGAGGTGGGATTCGAGGTTTGAAAATGGCAGGGCCTTGAGGGAGTCTTTAGAGAGAGAGAGAGAGAGAGAATAACATTACCTTAAATGGAGGAGATACTCACTCCTAAGGAGGAGACTCAGGCATGATCATAGAAAAAATCTCAAATAGGTAGCAAGAGGCCTCGACAAAATGATTCAAATACAGATGATGAGGAGAAGAGACTAGGGCAAGAGTTAGAAGCTACTTAGATGGAGCCTCCCAACATAGGGATGAAGAAATCCAAGCATGATAAGAGGTTTATTCAGGATGCCCAAGAGCATGTTGAAGCTCCTAGCACCATCTTCAGGAAGAGAACAACCACAAATATATCAATAAAGAGTGTGTTATATTTCTCCCTAGTCTATGGGATCTCCTTAGCCTCCCCTCCAAAGCATATCCTCACAAATCTCAAACATATATATTTCTCTTACCTTTAGAAGAGAAGCAAAGGAGGAATTCCCTTAATTACTTAGGAAGCCATACATCAACCAATAGATCTAGGAGGTTGGGGAATTAAACATATAGGGACATTTGTTACAACACTAGCCACTAAGGAGAATTGAATACCAATTAATAACAAGGTCTTGTGGCAAGAGGTACACCTCAACAATAAATTTTTCCTACAAGTTTGGCATAATAGATGAAGGATCCAAACAAATCTTATCATGGAGGCTCCAATTTCTAAAAAGCTAATACAAAAGCCACTCATCTCATCATAGGCACATTTGTTAGAGCACATAGGAGATGGAACAAATGTAACAATGACCCTTAGATAAACGGGTAAGCCAATGTTATCAAAACATGACTAGATCTAGCAAATGTTGGTGTTCGAGTATGAACAATTTATTCAATCCCATTTCCTACATTAATTCATCAATCTGTGTGCGTACACTTTTCAAGGTAACACGCAAGGTATATGAATGAGTAATATTACAATCTTACATTGACCAAGGGTTCATGATTAAGAAATCAAAGCATCGCTGTAACAATAATGGAAGTTAAATTGCAGAAAGAAAAGCATTCACAACAATCAATGAAAAACTATAACAGTAATAAAGAAAATACAAAAAGTAAAACAATATACATAAAAATGACACATGCACAACACCTGATCAGAAGAGTGGGCCCAAATCCTTGGTCAGGGCTGTGCTTAACTCACATATTGAGAAAAATATCAGAAGGATGGAAATTTCATTAACAAGAGTTCCACTGTTACAAGGCTCAATTCTTCCATCAACTAGCTCCCCTTTCTCTCTGAATTGTCTTTTAAATATACAAACATCCAAAGGAAACTTACAACAAACTGATCTCAATACTCAAGATGAGATCTAAGAGAACTGTCCATCATGATTCAGTTGGAACAAGTCGAATTTGCTTATTACAATATGGGTAATTCTAGAAAGTAGCTGCAACAACAAATCTGCAAATATGTCCTTCGAAGAACCTTGCTTTTATCCAACACAAAACTGTCACTTCTTATGCCAGCAAATTCCCGAGTTGGAATATTTAATTTTCTCTTGAAGACCAAATCTGCAATCTGGAAGAGATCTTGGAGGCTAAAATCATGAGTGAGGTTATAACGAATGAATAAACCAAAATTATGCATAATAATCATTAATTATAAAAATAAATGAGATCAGATATTATTTATCCACAAGAGCATAAATGATTATGAAATGGAATTATATAATAAATTATGGTAAATAACGTGATGAAAGAACAGTGGAAATAGATGAAATGACTGTTAAGAAGTGGTAATAATAATGAGAAATTAAGAGCCCAACATTCCCTCAAACTGAATATGTTGCATGCCCGCATGCAACCCAATGCCTCTGTATAAAGTAGGGAAAATGATGTTTTGAAAAATATGAGTGAATAATGCTCAGTGGCTTTTTATTTTTATTTTTTTATGACATTCTCCTAAACTTTTAATAAATCAAACACTCATGTTATTTTACCTCAATTGTTGCTTTCAACAAAATAACATGGAATGACATCTATGGATTAACATTTGTTGAAGCTAATGTAGGTTGAGCTTGTGTAAGTGATGCAAATGGTGGAAGCCATGCAAGCTCAAAGAAAGTAATCAAAAAGTGTAGCAGGATTTCCTTCCCCTAAACAGGTTAGTTTCCTTGTCATCAAGATTTCTATACCACATCTCATGAGTATCCTCAATCAGTAATTCATCAGGATTCAAAATCAGAGTTAGGACTCTTTATCCTTCCCCAAAATAATAGTACTATTATTAAGCTAGGATTAAATAGAGATTGATTGGGTAAAGCAACTATCTTTGGTTAAAGATATGAAACTTGTAGAATAAAGGAATGATATATTAGATGATACAAAATGTCAAATATCAAATATCCTGAAAGTTTCATCCCTAACATGTAAAGTAAATATTTATAACTCAATAATAGATATAAACCATAACCACCATTATCTAAGAACTAATTAAATACTACCCCAGAACCATGAGTTCTAGCAAACCTTATATATACAACAGTGGCTTTATCGGCAGTTAGTTTTAGGAAAACAAGGTAACCAAGTAGATCATAGTATTGAATTAAATTCTATAACATAGGCATGGCCACTGTTGCCAGCAGGCGTCCATAGCCTCAACAAGGATGCCTTTTTAACCCATTGAGATGCCAGTGTCCCATCTATTAGAAATAAGTACATAGTTACAAAAGAATTTCAATTTACTTAGATTTCTAATGAAGATCATTGTTCTGGCTCGATAACTAGTTAATAACAATGCCATTCATGGGAACTAACAAAAGTGAACAAGTCAACTCGTGATGAGACCTCTTGTCCTTCAATATTATGACTGAAGGCCATTACCTTGGCTTGGTGACCAGTAGTGGTAATGTCACTCTATTAGGACCTATGATCATGGTAGGTCGGCTCATGATGAGACCTCCTATCCTCCAGTTGACTATTTAAGTTTAAAAATTTAACTATGGTTATTGTTAATCAACAAAATGTAACTTAATAGATGGGGTGGCAAGCCAGCTCCTTAAGAGCTAGGGACGGCGTAAAATGTTTTGTAGTAACTATTTTCAACTCGGGTAACTTTGCTTCTCAAATACTAACCTTCAAATGACTGTTGATAAATATATTTTTCTTTGTTAAGATTGGGGTTTGAGGAATAATTCATTAGATAGTGATGGAAAGATTTAAGTACACTTTTGTGGTGATCATCATAAATTTTACAAGATCAGGGACTTGACAAATTAGGAAAGTTGAAAGTTGTCATGATGAAACAATCTTTTCATAATTATTCCTTAAAAAATAAAATTATGTTTATAAATAAACAAAGATAAATTGACTACCCAATCACTATGTCAAAGAGGACCTAGACAATTAAATGTATTTCCCCATTCACCAAGTTAATGCCGTCGTGCATGATTCAAGTTCCAATGTGTGTGGATAAGTGGGGGTTATGGATTGTTATGGATTATGGTGGTAATAACCATGAGATGTATGAGTTGACGTGAATTTTAATAACAATGATGACATGACATCATTGATGTTAAATATAATACATTTTCTATCAAATGCAATATCTCTCTCCAACTAACATATGACTGTCCTTGGTCATAATTGAAACATCAATCAAATACACGGAGTTGATTAGGGATGTACCTAAAGACTTACCTTGGCAGAGTATCAACATGTGTAGAGTAACAACGCTGGGTACTTAGAAAAAATTTCACCACAGAGTAGTAGCATCAGAGGAGTAACATCACTGAAAGAGTAACACCACCGAAAGAATAACAACACCAGGTACTCAGAAGAAATTGGGGAGTAATAGCATCGGCGGAGTAACAACAACGATAGAGTAACAACTCCAACTTAGTAACATCAACGATAGAGTAACAACATGGTGGAGTAATAGTAGTGATGGAGTAATAACACTGACAAAGTAACAAGACTGGCAGAGTAACAACACTGGAAAGTAACAACACTAGCAGAGTAATAGCACTGGTAGAGTAACAACAGTGATGGAGTAACATCATAAACGGAGTAACATCGTCGGCGGAGTAACAACAGTGACAGAGTAACAACACTGGTTGAGTAACAACATTGGCGGAGTAATAGTAGTGACAAAGTAACAACACTGGTGGAGTAATAGCTATGGCAGAGTAACAGCACTAGCGGAGTAACAACATTGATGGTGTAACAGCACCAATGGAGTAACAGAACTGGCGGAGTAACAGCACTGGCGGAGTAACAGCACTGGCGGAGTAACAACACCAGCAGAGTAACAACACTATGGAGTAATAACACCAACGAAGTAACAACAGTGGTGGAGTAAGAACACCAACGGAGTAAGAACACCAGCGGAGTAACAGCACGACGGAGTAACAACACCGACAGAGTAACAACAGTGATGGAGTAACAACACCCAATGGATCTGAGGAAACCATATACTGATAAGACTCAAGAACAAATGGATAAATATGGAGAGACATCATGAAACCTGAGAACTTCCTTCGTCTATTTTGAGAAAAAAACAACATCATAAAATAAATTAGAAAAGAAACAATTTTTTTTATAAAAAATAGTAAATAAATAAATAGTTCAAGTTGCAACGACTATGATTTTAATTACAGCAATGTTGTTCCTAAGAGAATATCAATTTGTTTCCAGAAACAACAATCTATCAATGGTAAATGAATGGAATTTTTTTTTGGCGGAAATGACTTGGATCTTCAAATGGAAATCAATTCTTCATTTTTCATGTTATGAATCCATTAGGTAATGAAAAAGTCTTCATGTTGTTGGTGAGAAATAACAGGAATAATTTGTAACAAACTCTTATGATCAAATTCCATGGCACCTCGAAAGAATCAAAATTATATGATATTAGATTTCTTGATAGATGTTGGGATGAAAATCTATTATTTCATTATCATTGTCTTCAATAATCACTTGTTCAAAAACAAATTGACCTCCTTTATTCTCCTTGGACTTGAAAAAAACGAGCGTCTACCTATAATAAAACATGTAATCATGGAAGAAGAGAGGTGATCAGGCTCTCTAAATCCAATAAATATGAAAAAAATTAACAAGTAGTTACTCTGTAAAACAAATCCATGGAAAACAAATAACAATGTAGAGTTAATTTATTACCTGCGGGACAACGGTGGCCAACCATACTAACCAACAGTATTTTAATCATAACTTCTTTATTTTTCATTTGATTTGTGTGATTCCAAAGCCAAATGAAATTGAATTAATATATATATCTCCAATTGAAACAATTTTTAAAAATTCCATGATATGATATGTCAAATTTACTTGGAACTACTTGCATAACAGAGTCATTTTCGATTTCTCAACTTAGACTAACAGTTGATATTTTAAGCATAAATTTTTCATTTGATGATGGATTGAACCAATTAAAATTAGAGATTAAATTAGATTCATGTAAATATATCCAATAGAAACAATTTTTGAAATCATGAATAATTGATGGGTCGAATGTGCGAAGGAACAATCAGAAAAAAGAGTTTTAAAGGTGTTGATTTACTATAGATAGTCAATATTTTGGTCATAAATTTGTCATACGATATCGAAATTGGGTGATTCAAAATGAATTGTAAAATAGATTAATAGAGCGATATATCATAGAAACAGGTTTCAAAATATAGTCATTTAGGCATCCAAAAATGGATTGTCCCAACTCTATTCCTGAGTTGCCTACTCGACATACTATCAATGTTTTGGTCACAACTTTTTCATTTCAAATCCAAATTGAGTGATTCAAATTGGATGAGGAAGTAGAAATAAAAGGCTACTTAGGATGGAAATAGGTTTTGAAAATATGTGCATTTTTTTCCTCAAAACATGACTGTACCGACTGTAATTGCAGTGGTTTTATCAAGCCCACACGCCCTAAGATATGATAATTTTTTTTGTTTTTTTTTTTTCAAAATGATGATGAGTGTTTGTAGAAATATCTTCTACAATATAATACGTCTACATACACAATTAAATTCAAATATTTTCCATTGATATTGATATACTCAACAAGTTGTAGCAAACACAACTCGTTCTACATATAACAAAAATTATTTATATACTTATTTATTATATTTTCTACACTAACCTATTTTACCTTGAAAAATAAAGCATACTTATGTATAATAGTACTTCTAATGGAGCCATTTTAGAAATAAGGCCTCAAGTGTATACACACCCGAATTTGAAAAATGTCTGTCAATAAATACTAGGGTATGAGAGACCAACTTCCCTTGAAAATATGGTGTCAAAAATTGTTGAAGTATGGAGTGACGTTGCGAACAACTGATGGAGTGAAACCAATCTTCAATATATCCTCTACTTTATTGATTTCCCATAGTTGTCATATCATGAAGTTCTTGAGTTTCTAAAACAACTTGTTGATGTAGACTACAAGAAACCTCATTTTCTTCCATAACTTTTACAATTTTTGGATTTGAAACATTTCCAATCTTGATACAAGTTTATGCAATTGCGTATGTGAGATAGGTTGGGTGGGAAGGGTAGGTAAATTTTGCAGTTCAACATTCTAAGCATGTTGTACTGGTTTATTATGGTGAGGGTGTGGAATGAGTTCAGTAGGATATTGTGCGGGGCATGGAGGATTTTGATGATGTAGTTGATTAGGATGTGTGGATGATTCTGATATGAAAACAAGGTGTTCTTGTAAACATGGAAAAGAATATGGATGATATTTTTGTGCTACAAGATGAGGGAGTGTAGTCATGCAATCATAGGATGAACCATGCCAAACTTGTGGACAATATTGATGGGGGTTATATTGAGATTGGCATGGCTGCCCTAACACATGAGTATCCCATAATAGATTATGCAAGTAAGACAATGGAGAGGAAGTGTTTTGAAACATACACGTAGGCCAAGGTTTCAATGGTTGGGATGCTCCTTTTGGCATTGAGGAAAAATCACTTCTTCAAATTCTGCTTGACTTTTCTTAACATGCAAAACGTGCAATTGTGAATTTAGGGAGCTAATAAATTCAACTTTCAAATGTTCAAATAAATCACTAATTTCATCTCTTATATCTCCTATTCTTGTAGCAGATTTGGAAAGGAAAGAAGAAATTCTTTAGAATTATTACCAGCCTTGGATATTCCTCTTGAATACCTTATGCATAAATCACAAGCATCATCATATGATAGCTAAAAAATGTCACATTTTCCTATCATATTTAAGATTTCTAAAATTTCATGTTTGATTCCTTTAAGAATGAGTGTTTTTAAGATCTCTTTTTCCAAATGCTTATGATTTGATTTTTGAAGGATGTATTTAAATCGCTCCAAATAATCCTCCCAGCTTTCATCTTCCCCTTGTATCATACTGAAAATATCTTCATTAGCCTTGAAATAGTCTTGGTACTTGTCCAAGAATACATTCTTCATGTCCTCTCATGTTTTGATGCAGTTCCCACCAAGGCTCATGAACCATCTGAGAGCTACTCCTTTTAGAGTAAGAGGAAATACTTTCAACCTTTTATCATTAGTACAACAATAATATCCTCTACAAAGTACTTCAAACTCAAATAAGAATGTATTTGGGTCCTCATTATCCAAACCATGGAAATTTGGTAGAGAAGATGGAGGAATTATATTCATTTGTGTCACTCCTCCTAGATCACTGATAGGGAATTCAAAAGTAACAATGTGAGCCATTTCTTACCATAATAGAAGATTTTCCTCATGTGCTACTTTTAGGTTCCTCCTTCAGATATTCCTGTCAATTTTTTAGTGGAATGGGTGGTGCTTATATCACCACTTGAGTGAAATGATAAGATTTCTTCAAATTTCTACATTTTCTTCCTAGTCATTCAAAAAAACAATTTGAAAGGAAATCTAAAGCTCAAGACCTGGAGCAGGGCATCAAAGGAGCATTCCATCCCTAGGAAGAGAGATTAGTTTTTCCAAAATCAAAGCAAACAAAAATGTAGGAAAAATTTAAGCTCAGGACCTGGAGCAGGTCGAGAGAACTCTTTCCCTCCCCAGGATGAGAGAGTGGATCCTCTAAAAATAAAAACAAGCAAAAATGCAGGAAAAATAACTATGCTCTGGACCTGGAGCAGGGTGTCAAAGGACTATTCCCCCTCCAGGATGAGAGATTGACCCTTTGGTCGATACAGATCATGTCTTGCACCTTGTTAGCCTTCCCTGATAATGGCGCCAAAATGTTGGTGTCCGAGTATGAACAAATTATTCAATCCCGTTTCCTACATTAATTCATCAATCCGGGTGCGTACACTTTTCAAGGTAACACACAAGGTATATGAAGGAGAAAGGTTACAATCTTACATTGACCAAGGGTTCGTGATTAAGAAATCAAAGCATCACTGTAACAGTAATGGAAATTAAATTGCAGAAAGAAGAGCATTCACAACAATCTATGGAAATTTGTAACAACAACAAATAAAATACAACAAGTAAAACAATATACATAAAATGAACACATGCACAAGACCTGATCAGAAGAGTTGGCCCAAATCCCTGGCTAGGGATGTGCTTAACTCAGATATTGAGAAAAATATCAGAAGGCTGGAAATTTCATTAACAAGAGTTCCACTGTTACAAGGCTCAATTCTTCCATCAGCTAGCTCACCTTTCTCTCTGAATTGTGTCTTTTAAATATACAAAACCCAAAGGAAACTTACAAAAAACTGATCTGAATACTCAAGATGAGATCTGAGAGATATGTCCGTCAAGATTTAGCTGGAACAATTCAAATTTTGTTATTACAATTTGGGCAATTCTGGAAAATGGCCACAACAACAAATCTACAAATATGTCCTTCGAAGAACCTTAGTTTTCTCCCAATACAAACCGAATCTCTGAAAAATTCTCCTTTTGTAAGTGATTTGGCCCATTCTGAACAAAACCCATGTCTCGGATTTTCCAGATTCGCTTTCATTTGTCCAAAACCTCCAATGCAAAAATTTCACTTCTTATGCTAGCGAATTCTTGAGTTGGAATATCTAATTTTCTATTGAAGACCAAATCCGCAATCTGGAAGAGATCTTGGAGGCTAAAATCATGAGTGAGGTTATAACAAATGAATAAAACAAAATTATGCATAGTAATCATTAATTATTAAAAATAAATGAGATAAGATAGTATTTATCCACAAGAGCATAAATGATTATGAAATGGAGTTATATAATAAATTATGGTAAATAATGTGATGAACGAATAGTGGAAATAGATGAAATGAATGTTAGGAAGTGGTAATAATAATGATAAATTAAGAGCCCAACATCAAACATGGTCAGTTTGACTAATTCCAAGGTCGTACTAGTCCAATTTGAGGAATAGAACCATAACCACAATAGGGTCCCTACAAACTTGAATATAAAGATTTTTTTTAATATTTAAAATTTCCCGAAAAACAAAAAAAACAAAAGCAAAATCAAATCTCACTATTTTTGTTTAAATTTTATAAGAAAACTCACCTAGCCAACTAAATTTTCCATCAAATCCACCACTACTTGAGATTGAACAAGTTTGAAATTTTCAAATCATTACTCAATGTGATAACTAAGATAATTGCATTGGATGACTTGCAAAAAATGAAAGGGAAACAATTAACCTTCATTTCCAATAAAATATTAGGAAAAACATACCAATGAATATTTTTTTACTTTGGAAAATAAGTGTTGCAAAAGGGCACATCAAAAAAACCTTACTAGACACATAAACCTAATTGTAATAGAAAGAAAGTGTTTGATCTTTGATTTTCACCTTCGAATATGAAACAAGGAAAGTTTGATCAAAGATTGAGATGCTTTCATGTAATATTTAAAATTTTACTAAGATACATTGTAGGTAAGTCACACAACTTCAAAATAGTCTTCAACTAGGTGAATGGTATTTGGTCCTAAGTTAATGCAATACTTCCTGAAATGACTTGATGAGGGAAGATGCAATGAATCCAAGAAGTGAAAGGAATGGTGATGAAATTTGTTTCTATATTGATACCAACATTTCATGGTGAGACCCTATTGCAACCTCACAAACATATCATACAAAGCACATATTATGATCCTTGACACCTCATCTATAAGCAAAGTATTGAGGAAAATATCGAGTGACAACCAATGATGTTGATGAACTATGTTCCTATATACAATCCAACAATTTTATGGTGTGACCCCATTGCAACCTAACGAAAATACCATACAAAGACGGGATCATGATGCTTGACATCACATCCAAAAGAAGAACATTGAGGAAAAAATAAAGAGATAGCCAACTCTTTCAAGCTCATTAACGCCAATTCAAAAATGTGAAAGTAACTCTATTGAAGACTACAATTTGGAATGTGACCTAAAGAGGGGATGCAAGTTTCATGACAACAACTTTTTGTTATATATCTCTTTCTTACAGTTAAGGTTAGCCCAATTAGCAATTGGTGGGTCAAATAGCAGAGGGGTTGTACAAGTAGATGTGATTTATTTGGAGAGAGATTCATTTATTAACTATATGCGGCAGTTGTAAGGTGATAATGGCATACTTGATCCTGAGAAGCCTATTGGAAGCACAACAATTGTAAGAGATAGTTCCAAACAAAAAGGAAAATTAAAGGCTTGGGAACAACATATCAGTAAAAGGCAAATTCACACATCCTGTAACTTTAAAAAGGATGCACCACAGTCAAACCATGCAATGGACATGGTAGTGAATGCCTGTATAATTTTAAAGGCTTTGGGACAACATATCAAGAAAAAGAAAATGAAACAATCTTGTAACTATCAAAGGGATTTGCCACACTAACAACCCATGCAATTTAAATGGTGGTACATATCTATATTTTTCATCAATGTTGTGGTAGTAAATTCCTGTATAATTGTAAAGGCTTTGAGAAAACATATAAAGAAAAAGCAAATGAAAAAATCTTGTAACTATCAAAGGGATGTGCCACACTAACCAAACATGCAGTTTACATGGTGGTACATATCTATATTTTACATCAATGTTGTCTACAACAATTAAGTTTACTGTTTAAATTCTGATTCTCATAGTTGTTCGGTTGCTTCTCTTCTAAATGGACAATTAGTTTGCTGATATTTGTATCTATTTTAAGAGGAAAATATAAGACAAGTGTATGTATGATCTAACAGTCTACTCTTGTATATGACATTTCAGCTCTTTTACATTATCTGCCAATGGAATTCCTACCGGCCTAGATGTAAATTTGTCATGTGTTTGGTCACCATCCACTTCAAAGGAAGAGCAAAATGCTGGTCCTGGAAAAACCACTATGGCTAATATTTTGAAGTCAAGTAGTTTGTCACAATTTCTAGCCCAACTAGAAATGAATTCAGTGTCTCCTACTTCATCAATAGTTCTAGGCCAAACAACACCCAAATTTCAACAAACCATTTCTTTGACACCAATTTCTGCTCCAGATGTGTGTTCCTCACTACCAGATCCTGTGTATGTGTGCGAGTGCCTGGTGTAGTTGGAACAATTAAATGTGTAGTTGGCACTGTGGGTGTGTAATGGGGAATAGATGCCCCATCAAATTTTTCTTCATCTCTCCCATAAACATTGGAAACCAAGTCCAACCATGCTGATGCATCTAATGGAAATTCTAAAGTATCTGCAAATAACTTTGAATTTGCTATTGTAAGTCCAACCATGTTGATGCATCTAATGGAAATTCTAAAGTATCTGAAAATAACTTTGATTCAATTATTGTAACTCCCGCAATGGATGATGATCACTCTAGGGAGTCCATAACATCAGATGATGACCACCTATTTGAACCAAAGTCCCAGGTATGTATATCTATTCCACATGGGGCTTCTATTAATAATTCTTTAGTTATGGGGAAGCAGTACAATAGCAGACATCAACAACAACTTGTTGGTCCTCATAAAGGTACATGAAGAAAATAATTCCTTTACTTTGTTTGAATTTAATTTTTGCATCATTAAGAACCTCAGTTAGTCTATTCCTTCTATTGATAAAAATTGTCAGTGAGTGTCATGTCATGTCTTCAGTTGAAATGTTTCCCACGCCCCCCTTTTGGGGTGAAATGCATGGGGAAACATTTTAGGATGTTTGAGAGTTGTTCCAACCTAATGAAACTTCATATTGGTAAAGTAGAATTTCATATCCCGTTCAGAATTCAATAGACTTAAAAGTTAGCAGTTTTCAGGATTTACGATTAGCACGAGAAATTTTCATGGGATGACTTATTATTGTTGGCATTTTTTATCATTATCATTTTTATTTTTATAATTTTAGAACTATGGACACCTATTCTAAGGACTGTGATGCCACCCTGCTCCTCTGAATTTCACTCCCACTTGTCTCCATTGTGTAATTCCCTGCTCCTATGCTCCCCCTATCCCATAAACTTGGTGAAACATAGTAAAATTGTGATACAAATATCTTCCAAGATAATTGGAAACACATCTGAAGGTTTCATCAGTAGAAATCTCTTATAGAGCTCTCGCCCTCTTATGAGGTCCCACAACTCTGCTTCTTTATTTGAACCATGCACTATACCTTAGCTATAGTATGTTATTGTTGCTATTTGAAACACCAACTTGGAATCCCTCCTGTCCCAGCTATCAAATTTTCTATTGAATCTATGTGTAAGTGCATCATGTAAAATCTTAGGTTAATGTTTGCTGATAGGACTGTAGGTTTAGGTTGCATCAAAAAACAAAAGTATCAGGATTGTGATTGAACTTCTTAAATTCTAGCATTTTGATTCTTAGACTCCCTTATAAATGGGCATAAGATAAATTTTAGCAACCAACTCATTGTCCTCCCTCCTTTTCAGTCTATTCTAGGCTCTTCTCCTTTCAAAATAATGTTTTTTCCCTGGTAATCCACAATGGTCTAGGGAGGAATTTTGAGAACCTTTACATCATTCTATATATAATTTTATCTCAAAGGAAAAATTTCTAAACATCATACCATCCCTTATTAAAGTGATCTGACGCATTTTGATTTAGAGTATAGGGGAGATGTGATATTTTTGGGATTATAATGCACACACTAGGAGCACCAGATCCATGTTCACGAGGTTATTGATCATGAGCTTTCTCTTCATGAACAGGAGTTGGAGAATGTTGGGCTCAACAGAGGTTTAACAGATGATTCTAGTCGAATTACTACATATAGTAGAGAAAATTTAGAAATTCCAAGATCTCTTAAAAGCTCATCTAGAATAAAATGATTCCTCGAGTTTCATAATAGATAATGCTAAAAATGGGTGCTGGGAAATACCTTATTCAAGTTTGGTGGTTCACCAAGTTCATCCACCCTATCCCAAAGCGTTTACGGAGCCAAAAGCAAGAGATCCGCATTCCCGTTGTCTACATCTTCATTGGAAACACCAACATGGTCTATTGGTTCTCCTTAATCTATAACCTATTTGTATCGATCTCTGAGGGATGGCAAGTTGTATCGATCTCTGAGGGATGGCAGGTCTGTTTCCTTCTATTGTGTGTAACCCGAATCGAAGATTCAACATCATTTTAGGTAGAAACCCCACAGGAAGGATGAGCCTCATTGTGCTCCATCGCCTATTTATAGGTAGCAAAAGGAAGAATTCTAGGCCACATACGCTAGCTAAGAGAAAACATGAGAAAATGAGGTGACATACACTAATCTTGAGCGGCTGCTTGTTGGTTGAAACCAAGGCTGGTCAAACCCGAGGCTGCTTGTTGGTTGAAACCGAGGTTGGTCGAACCCGAGGCTGCTTGCTGAAAGAATCACCCTAGACTGAGACAAGAAATGAATGAACCTTGACTTACTACCCTTGACCTCGATCTATACCTCGACCTCACTTAGCGAGAACCGGCAAGAAAGAAAGGCAACTGGCTGGAGAGATTTCTTGTATTCAGAATAAAATTATGATGTAAGAAAAGGCAGAATGAAAGGATTCAACTTTCAACCTTCAATGAAAAATAAGTGCTTTTTTGTGCTCGCTCTTTTGTAATGTGTGCCTGTGAACCCTTCCATGCCAATATATTCATTATCAAACTGTTGCGCATTTGTCTTGGATCCATAACCACTCAACCTGCTGCCTGAATAGAGAATTTTATTGTTGCATGCAACATGTGAATGCATTGTGATCAAGGCATCATGGTTTTTCTCAGCCTGTGAAACCTACAGTCATGTTAGAAACCCTTAAATAAAATCTAATCAGAATATAAACCCTTGGATAAAATCTCAGAAGAAAAAAAACCAAATTAATAATTAATTACCCGCAAAGAGCATAGTAAATGAGGATAAAAAATGAGCATGTTTAACGATAGAAATTTTGAACAAAACTTTTAGGGGTAGGTATTTGTATATTGGTTGGTTTAAATTTTATTGATGCTTAATTTTCAATTTCTTAAAAAGAATACTAGATATCATTAGAGATTGACATGTTTATGAGTGTGCATATTAAGTCTAAATGAGATGAGATAATTGATGCTTGTAATTATGATCTTATTTGGATTGAGAATATTACAATCTACAAGTAAAATGTCTTTAAAAATATAATTTGATAGCATAACACTAATTTCTTGAAAATTTATTCCATTTTAAAAAACTGGAATCCACATTGATGCTCAAATGCAATAGTTATGTCTCTTGAAAATATTTGATACAAATATTAAAGACAAATTTCCATAAATGCTATAGGAAATCAAGTTGAATATAGTGAAATATACTTAAATCAACCACAAAAGAATTAAGAGGAAAAATCAATAGGAAAGGACTTTAAACAAAAATGTTATGCTCATTTCAAATTACCAGCCCTAAGGGGTGGGGTTGGGGAAGGTGGGGTGAGGAGCGGGTGGGTGTAGAGTGAGGATGGAGGTTGGTGGAAGGTGGCACAAGAAGGGGGTGAGTGGGAGTGTTCATAACATTAGTTTTTCAATGAACTTTGATTCCATCTTGCTCCACATGGGTTCATATGACAAAGGTACAACTACACCCTTGGGCCCCCTTGGCTAAGGGATTAAACACATTAGGGGTTATGGGATGTGATAAGGGAGCCCCTAATACCCTTATCACAACTATAAATAGGTTCATGAACACCATAAATATCTGTTGGAGGTGTTGTGATGAAAGCAATAATGAATACAAAAGTTGTGGTTAATAAGGCACAAATCATCAAGATGTTAAACCATCCAATGTAAAGGTGGTTTTGAATGCTAGTGATCTAGTCACATAAAAGACCCTATAAAGTTTTTCTTTGGGAAACCCCTAGGATTCAATAAATAATCCAAAGTGAGAGGATTCATTACTAAGGTGACAATGGAAACAACCTTGAGTTGATGCAATGTGGCACTTTGTGAGCCTTGCACAACTAGGGTGTCGGTTTCATTATCAACAAGAGGCACAATTGACAAGTGGCAACATCTCACATTTAGGGCACTTGGTCACAAACCTTTATGCATGCTTTTCCACCGAGGGTACCTTTCACATTTCCCAAGGCACAAATAACATATTTGGATAACTTGTCACATTCCACTAGCTTCATGCTTGAACAGGAGTTTGTCTTTAAGAAGATTTTGGAGGACTTCATGGCATAGTCAAGGGTTACATGTATAAAAGAATAACATCATAGCCAAGAATGAGAAAATTAGCATTTGTATCACATGGTGTAAAGGAGAAGGACATAGGTGAAGAGTACTCCATTTATAAACATAAAAAATCTTGTTTATGTCCTCTTTCCAGAGAAGAGGAGATATCTTGTGACAAAAAGCCCAAATTGCCAACAAAGGAAGATTCGGGTAAGGGTTTACTTCTTTCACATGTTGAGAGACATTCATGTATTTTAAGGTGTGTTTTATTTTTGAGTTCACATATTTGGAAGCACAATTGCACAAGTGAAAATATGATGTTATTAAGAAGAGGAAGGTCATTATGATTAGTTTCAACTCGACACAAATGTAAGCTAACTTTGAACGCACCAAGGGGGATATGAAGGGAAACATCTAGTGCTCTAGTTGTGTGTATATGGTTAAACAAAAAAGCCCCCTGTCATTTGTATGAAGTGTTCCTGGTACAAATCCATGTTAGAGTCAAGACCATGAAAAGGTGCAATCTAAGTACATTGAATGTATTGTCTATACATAATCTCTCTAACAACCTGACAAAAACATATAATGATGTCATTTACATTGGAGTTGGTGTAAATCACTTGAATTGTGTTACAAATTTAATCGTTCCCCCACAAAAATGTGTCATGCTTCCTTGTGATGTTGCTTCAACCCTATTGGAGAACAACCTCACAATGTAAAAGGAATTTAAACATGATGTAACTTTAATAATGCCCCATATTCACCCCTCTAGCTCACCACTCATGGCTAATTTAAGGCTATTTCAAGCATTGACATGGATAACATCATTTTATTTTCTCTTATGTATATTATTCTACATTGACACAATTGAGTTTAGCGGTTAAGGGGTTAGAAGTTAAGGTGTTTAGGTGGTGAAGGGTTAGGGGTTAAGAGTCATAGGTTAAGAGGGTTAGAGGTTAAGGGTCATAGATTAAGAGGATAAGGAGTTATGGCTTAGGAGCTAGTTCATGGATTATAGGTTAGGGGTTAGTGTCTTAAGATTTAATGAGTCAAGGGAGTTATGGGTTATGAGTTGTGAGTGCAGGGGTTAAGGGATTATGGATTGGGGTTAAGGGGATAGGGAATATAATTGTTATGAGTTAAGGGCTTATGGTTTGTGATAATTGGACTCCTAATCCCCTTATAACCACTTTTGGGGGTTCCCCTATCAATTTCTCTTGCTACCTTCCCTCTAGGTCCCCTAGACCCTATGCAATTAAGTCCTAAGCCCCCTTCTCATTCTCTAATGTTAGGATTATAGATATTAGTAGACCATGATTTTAGCTCCGACTTCTACCATCCATGCTACCCTTGTGTCCCCTTGCCCCGTTCAATACACCATAACATACCGCCCCACAACCTTCTTGGTCATGCCATTCCACTTTTCCTAATGTTATGAACCCCCAAATTTGGTCCCAATGCCCTTACAACTACACCCTTGGGCCCCCTTGGCTAAGGGATTAAAGACATTAGGGGTTATGGGATGTGATAAGGGAGAGGAGAGGAAATGAAAATAGGTAAATTTATATTTTATAATCATGAATTATTTGAAGTTTTTTTTTTGTGATTTTAAATAGATTTTAACATTAAGTTTATTAAAAAAAAATCTATATTATATAACAGTGAATTGTTTGTAGTTAATTTATATGATTTTAAATAGATCTCAACTTTATGCTATTAAATTGATCAAATTTTCATATTTAATTAATTTGAAGAAAAACTGGATTTAAAAAATTTAGAAATTGAAGAGCTCTGTCTTTAGAAATGCGAGTTCATTTCATATATCTGCTCTAAAATAGGTGTCTTTAGCAATGCAAGTTCATTTATCTACTCTGAAACAAGTGTTCATTGATCTGCTATGAATTTACAGGAAGCAGGTCATTTAATTTCCCAATATGATAGATAATATGCCAAATCGAGTCTTCAACTGTTCATATGATTTTTTGTCCATAGGAGATGTCCAGAAGAACTCACATTTTTCAATAGAGAAGAGCTACTGGATTTGGAAATATTCAGTAATATCATCATAGATGCCTTGAATTTTGGAAGAATTTTGTCATAGTAAATTTGTACATTATAGGGAGATGTAACCTTCAGATTCCTTATAGAAAATGATCAAATTGATATTTTCCTCAAAGATACAGGGATCAAAGATCGTTGGTTTGGATGTCTTCCGCAACATGTTTGGGTTTGTTATTAGTTCGGATATGTCATATACATTGTTATAACATGTATATATGGTTAAGGGATATGAAATTATTTTTTTTTATATATATTCATGGAGTTAATGGTCCTCCAATGTTGATTCAAAGTTGAGTCATTTTGAAGAAATGAACCTTACAAACCCCTTAACATCATAAAATATTGTTGAAGCCAGAACAACCTTCACTGGAATAAGCAACTTTCTCTAATACCAAGGACCTATTTTGAATATGCAAAGTGCCTTTAGATTTTCCTTTACATCCAGAGGTTGTTAATGGTGTTCAAGATAATTACATGCTTTGTGTTTCCTATAATGTGGAAAAACATGCTCTATGTTTCCTAGCTCTAATTAGTAATACCACTGCTACAACTTTTCTCTACAATCATGAAACATAAGCATCATTCTTTCTCAAGAAACAATGGGTGTGAGATGCCAAATTCTAGAATTGTTTGGATGATTGCCAATTGGAAGTTCTCATGCCCAAAGGGAAAGTGTTACGGCTAGTCACTCCTCCCATGGAATCCTTTCTCCAATGGTTCACGCCACATGGGCCATTCTTCTCCAAATTGTATGAGAGAAATAAATTGCATTGAGTTCAACTCTTTGCCAAATAGATATGGGTACAAGATGTCTAACCAAAATTCCTTGGAGCTCCTTACCCTAAATGGTAAGAAAATTTATAGAGATGCTAATAGGAATGACTACTCCCTCACCCTACTTGGAAGTTCCATCCTCGAAATGTGGACAACAAGAAAACTAGAATCATATCTTAGTATTGTGAAACCCCTAGATGAGTGCCAAGCTAAACACAGTTAAAAAATTATATATAAAAACATGTAGTTGAAGCATGCCATTTCAACCGACTAGGTGTCCATGTTGTCAACATCGACCTCACTGTGATCATCATGTTCAGAATGCTTTATAAATCACTGCATCATCCAAAGGCATAATATCATCATTGCTAATGATAATGGAAATATGTGTGCAATAATCAAGGTTTATTAATGCCTAGACTAGGTTGTGGCTCCATAAGTGTGGGTCCTTACAAATATTAACCAACAAGCCATATTCCTTTATCCTTTTTGATAAGTTCAAACCACTGTCTAGTTATTTTCCAATCCGTCATCTTCAAAAAATTTGGCTGCCTTGGATGCCTTGGATTCCTTGAATCTGTCATGATGCCATGTTTATGTAGATATCCTTGGAAACATTTGTACTTCTCAAAAATATATATGGCAAATAGTTTTCATTCCATGGTGATATAATACTTCAGATGTGTTATGAACCATAGAGAAATGTCATAAAGCCACATAGATTTCTGAATCTATTTGTCATAGTGTCATAAAAATTTCATGAATCATAGTACCATAAAAGAATCAAATGATGTCATATCTTATGTTTCTTTTAATCATGGGTTCATCTCCTCTTCTCCTTATGATATACTTATGGTTCATGCTGATTTAGGGTTTGTTGATGGTTCCATTCAATCCTTCTCATTTCTCTTGTGATCTGAACAGGAGGGAAGCTAGTGACAAGAACACACCCCCTAGTGGCTATTTGAAAATTAAAATAAACCTAATTGCAGTGTTAGCTGGTAGTACTCCAAAAATTAGCTATTAGACTAATTTCTGGGTTAAATTAATTTCTTGAATGTTTTATATCCCACATCTTACAACATCATATAAAAGTTGATACTTTTTCTGAGCATAGGAACCCTGTGCATTTGTTGTCATTCCACCTATAGCTATAGGTCTTAGTATATGCTCGATGTCATCTTTTACAACAACTACATTGGCAAATTCAGATACACAAATACATAGGTAAATGAGTAGATTCATAAATGGTTGCAACGTTGTGTTTGAATCCTTAACAAATTGCTTGGGATATATGTACATCTATTTTAATTGTTGGTTTTGTGACTGGGCATAGTTATAGCTATTTGTTCACAGAAAAATAGAGTTTGGTGTGGTCGGGATTATTAGAGTGTTGTGCAGTAAATAGAGTTTTGTTTGGTTGGTAGTATTAGAGTGTTGGGCTAAACCTTTACTATAAACACAATTTTGGAATTTAGTTGGCAGCGGTCTAGCCACCACATGCAAAATAAACCAAGTAGTGAGCAAGTATTAAGACAAAGAAGATTACATTGTTTATTTCCACAGAGGATTTGTGTTGGTAAAATGGGTGGTGGATGGACTGCAATCTCTATTTCCATTGAGGATTATATAGTATAATTTCCTTGTTTACAGATTAGTGTTTGTATATCTGACCAATTGATTTGAATTTTTGTTGAATACTTAATGGAAACATGATACGTAGCTTTGATATATTGATACTCCGTCTTTGAGTCTTCATATGGCTTTCCATCAAGTCCTACATGAACCTAGAGACTTGACTAATGGTGAATGCATTATAAAGTTGACTATGATTCAAATAAATGAGACTACCAACCAATTAACTTTCAAAGAATCACAATCCTTAGTCCTCTTATCTTCTGATTGGAATGGAGTAAAATGAGGCTTACAGATAATCCATTTTAAATATCTTCAGGATATCCAAAGCATACTTTGGCTCAAAAATGAATATACTATCACCAAATTGCATAATTTTGATGCCAAGAAATAAATTCTACAAATCTAGTTTAGTCATTTCAAATGTATCTTTAAATTGTGACTTTAGACTTAAATTGAATCATCATTATTTCTAGTGATAATCAAATCATCTATATGAATCACAATTAAGAGAACTACATCATTCACATGTAACCATAAATACTGTGATCTATGTTAGGATGCCTCAAACCAAGATGTAGAAAAAAATTAGTAATCTTCTGGTTTCATATCCTAGGTGCTTGTAATCATTGAGAGGATGCATGTCATGGGGAAACTATGCAATATAATTCGTGAGATAGTTCACCATTTGTTTGAAATATTGTAGGTCAAGGTTGATCTTTCGTGGTGGCCAAATAACAATGTTTGAAAACTTCATTGCATCAATACTTAGTCCATCATGGTTCACAAAAAAATCCAAGGTAATCAAGTTTCTTCTACCCAAATGCACACTTCTTCATGTCCACAAATACTTGTCACGTGCTGCAAACACTTGGTTTATTCATCATAGGTCCATTTGAAATGTAATATGTCTAAGTACACAATTAGAGTTGAGTAAAGATGTGGTTGTAGAACTTTGTTCGTCATCTCATGAATGTTGCAAGGCCATAATTGGTAACACTTAATGACATCAGTGGCCATGGTAGAAATTCTTGTCACATCTTGAAGGATGTCTTCCAGATATACTTAGGTAAAATTGCTAATCAATTACAGATCTTAAGTTGCATTTCACACTTTTTGTGCCTCTTTAGACAATGTGTGTGTGATAGGGAGTTAGTGAATAAGAATGCACCTAAAACTTTGATTAGACTGCATATCTCAACCTTTCTAAGTTGCAGTTCACACTTTTTGTGCCTCTTTAGACAACATGTGTGTGATAGGGAGTCAATGAGTAAGAATGCACCAAAAACTTTGATTAGATTGCATATCTCAGCTTTTCAAGCAATTTCTTGAGCATATTATAATTCCCATCAAATAATGGTTTTCCCATTTGGAATTTCACAGTACTAACATCCTTATGTCTATTACGTGGCCATCTAAATGTTGTGTGCTAGGATGTGTTAGGGAGTTCCAGGGAAACACAAGGGAGCACTAGGTCAAATTAGTGGATGCAAATGAACAAATAAGATTTTGTGACACGAAGTGTCAGTGAGATACAGGTGTGCCGAGGGATTAACAAGGTATGGTAGGCAATGCTAAGGGATGTTAGAGGCCATGGAAACATGCTAAGATGTACCAGGTGCTAGGGTGTACCAATACATGGAAATGAATGAATAAGAGTGTGTGACAGGGAGTTATAGTGAGTTTTAGGTGTGGTAAGGAGGGAGCGAAAAGATATGTTAGGTAGTGCCAAGGAATGTTAGAGTTCCAAGGAAAAATACCAAGATGTGCCATGTTCCATGGTATGTCAATGTGTGCCAGTGAATGTTAGGGAGTGCCACAAAAACACAAGGGAGAACTAGTTCAAAACTCATGGAAATGAAGAGACAAGAGTGTGTGATAGGGAGTGTCAATGAGTTCCAAGTGTTCTAAGGAGGGAGTGACAACGTTATATGCTAGGTAGTGCCAAGGCATGCTAGAGTGCCAGGGCATGTCAGACAGTGCTAGGGTGTGCTAGGGAGTGCAAAGCCTGACATGAAATGTAGGGGATGCTAACACATGCCAGATAGCGCTAAGCGACTTTTAGAAGTGCCATGTGCTATGGCATGTCAAGATGTAAACTGTGTTTCTTAGTTGTTTTATGGCCATGGTTGGACATGAGCCTCGAATTGGTAAATTGTTAAGTGGGATGAGCTGAGATTGGACATGAGTAGCCTAAGATGTGTTATAGGTAGTTCTTAGGTGAACAAAGCATAGTCTAGTTGTAGTAACTATAATTTGGTTAAGTTGTTGTAGTTCTAGTTGTAGTCACTATTTTTGCTTACCTTTCACCTAGGGTTTGAAGTATGAAGCTTGACTCATCACCATCAAAGAAGAGGAAGTACAACAAGGGGGAAAAGGTACCAAGGTTTCAGCTCGCTAATTGCAATGAAATCACCTCCTCCCCATTTGTCATGAAATACTTTGAAGATGTCAATTGTTTAGGGTTTTGTCAAAGAGTGAAGGAAGTAGGTTAAAATGAGCATATCACAGGTATATTTTCTCTCACCTTGAAGGAAGACAATATCACCATTGCAGGGATTGATTTCATGTTTTCATTGGATTCCATCTCTCAAGCTATAGGCATACCAAACCATGGTGAAAATTGGTTCAAAGGCATGAACCTAGACCTAGAAGAGTACAAAACCTACTTGAAATCACAATACAAAGGAGCTCACTCACATGTTTTCCCATTCAGATACTTGTTGGAGAGATATGAACCTTTGATAAAGGTTGTCATAAAGTTCTTCACATGTGAGGGAAGATTTTCTAGGTTATATCAATACCACATAAGACTGCTCATGCACTTTACAACTGCCAAGTCTCTAAATTTGTCTAGCTACGTGTATAGAAGCCTAACCAAAATGTTTGAAAGGGTGAAATTCAAAGGAAAAGTGCATTCTCCCAACCTCTTTCACCATAGCCTGATAAAGGTTATAGTACTCCATTAGTTGAAAGAGAAGGACATGACATGGGACACCTTCATTGAGGCAACCTTCAAAATGCATATAACCACTTCACCAAGCCAACACCAAACCATGTCAATACAATCCATGAAGGTGGGATCATCAAGCAAACATGATGAGGTTTCCAAGGCACCTAGGCCTAAGGTGACAAAGACATATCAGAGAGACAGAAGCCCTATGTTTTCTCCTCAAATAGAGGAAGGGTCCAAGCCTACTACACCAGCAAAACAGAGATTGCCATCAAATCATGAGGATTCTTTGCATGATGAGGAGCCCATTGAGCATGACATTGACGTAGTTGACTTGGAGGCACACGATGAGCATAAAAACCTATAACAAGTAATCAAAGAGAAGGATTCTTAGATCATGGAGCTCAAGGACAATTTGGAAAGGGCCAAATTCATCATTTCATTCCTTGAGCAAGAAAACAATAAACTTAAGGCAAAACAACTAGTCATGGAGAAAGATAAATTCAAAGCCAAGAAACAAGAGATGAAAGGCATGGAAGTGGTGGAACATGAGGACACTGAGCAGCGTGAAGGATATGTGGCAATGAAGAGACCAAGGACAATGGGTCTTAGGAAGGCACTTCAGAGGGAAAGATAAGAAAAGCCGCCAATGGGAGAATTAACCTTTGAAGAGAGGATTTCCATGGAAATAAATGAGGATAGGGAGTTTTGGCTTGAAAAAGTCAATTTCCACCTTGAGAATCTCCTTGACAATGTCAACAAGGATAACAAGTTGCAAAGTTAAATTTCCATCCATTATTACACAAGGAATCAAGTTTCCAAGATCAAAATAAAGCAGTTGAAGGAAAAACTCAAGGAAACTCTAATCAACCAAGAGGAGAAGGGTAAGTTATATTTTCTTGTTGATACATCCATGATTGCATAAAATACATCATTTTTCATATCTGGACAAATTTTGGGAGGATTTGGAGAAAATTTTGTGTTTTGGTGCAGACTGCAGACTTGCAATTTTTTGGCAATTTTCTATCTAGGAGCGCAACGAGCTCACGTTGCGCTTCTTCCTCAGGGATAAAAATGATGGAAACTTGTCATTTTTGGAAACCGTATGACCCCCTCTCAAAACCCATTTGCCCAAGTTCCTAGTCTAGGGCTTAGTTTTTGAGAAAATTGTAAAAACAAATCCAAAAATCAACTTTCTGCCCCTCTTTTTCTATTTCGCTGCGCACCTGGAGACACCTTGGGAGAATGGCCATATCCCAGCCAAAAATGGGTAATTTTGAATGAAAAAATAATATAAAGACATATACACTCTCCTATATTTCCAAAAAAGTCTTCAGATCTCGATTTGGACTTCATAAAGGACTCAAAAATGGCCTCCAAAAACTTGCTGCACACCTGGAAATTTCTGAGATTTCTGTAAAATTTTCACTGTGTAATTTTTTGTAATTCCTAGTTTGACTTTGGTAAAAGTCAAAAGGGTGAAGTAGATGAATGTGAGGGGTAAAATTAAATGTAAATAATGAGTGGTTAGTCTTTGTAAGATGTTTTGATGTAAATTTTACCTGATTTATGAGAATGGTTGCAGTTAAAGTAATTGTAGAAGTTATTTTTAACTTCACTAGACATTAGGGTTTGGTTAGAACACCTCATGGAAAATTTCCTAAAGTCATGGTTGATTCAACCCTTGAGAGTGGGGAGACGTTGTTTGGTATTTATGTATCATTTTCTGAGTGATATAATGGGTTGGATTTCAAAGTAGATAACCATTGTAGCATGTACTTGGACATTTTATGGAAATCAAAGGACATTGTTTGCAACTATTATCTAGGAATTCATGTGCAATAAGTTTGTGATGTTATTTTTTCTCTATTATAGCTTTATATGAAAGATATTCATCTTCTCTTTCCATTCATCAATTCTTCAATGGCTTTCCTTACAGTTATAAACAAAAATATTTCTTGCATAAATCTCTATTTTGATGGAAAAATCATTATGTGTTACTTTCTTTCTTTCTTAATGAATTCATATTTCATTCTCATTAAGACCTTTTTATTCTTCTAAACACTACACTACACTGAAAAACCCTAAGATCCATCACAAAAGTAATGCTACCTTGATCCTTTATATCTTTTCTATTGTAACCCTTTGATCCTCTGACCTAACTACCTAGTTTTTCTCCCTTATCCAGCAACAAAACCCTAAATTTTCCACAACCCATCAGAGCCTAGCTATCTAGCCTAAAATCCTTTACATTCCAGTCATCTGTTGGATGTGATTTCATTGATATTTTCATCTATGGTTTGGTAGGGCTAGCTACTAAACTAAAATCTTGGTCTGTGGTTATCTCCGTCGATCTCCTCATCAACCTAAGACATTGTGGAGGATAATAGAGGGCATGACAACTAGGGAGTGCCAACGTGTTCTAGTGAATGTAAGGTTCGCAAGTCATAGAAAAATGTAATGCTAGTTGTGAGGCCATGACTGCCAAGGTGTGTTCGGGAATGCTAGGGCATGCTAACATGTGCTAGATAGTATGAAGACATGTCAAACAAGCTAACATGTGCCAAGTGGTAAGGCATGCCAAGATGTAAAAGGGTGTGACAATGCATGCCAGGGACTATGAAGGAAAAAAAAGGGAGGAACAAGTTAAACTACAAGGAAATGATCACATAATAGGGTTAATAATTCATCAATTTACCTTTTCCATGAGGGGCATGCTAGGCACACCAACACTAGGTAACAATAGGTGCCAAGTGCCAAGTGTCAATGAATTCTATGTGCCAAATCTTCCTCTATTTCTTCTCATCTAGTTTCCAATAATTGATCTCAAATAAATTTAATATTAAACCATGCCAAAGCATACCAAGTCATCTCAACGCATGCCAAACATGCTAAGACTTGCCAAGTTCCAACACGTGCCTAATGCCAATGTGCATTAAGGAGTGTGATGCATGCTATGAAGTGGCAAAGCATATCAAAGAGTGCTAAGGTTTGCTAGAGAGTGCGAATGCATGCTAGGGAGTGTTAGGGAGTACTACGACAACAAAAGGGAGCACTATGTCAAAATGCATGGAAGTGAATGACTACCAGGGTGTGTCGGGGAGTGTCAATGAATGCTAGCTATCATGCCAAGGAGGGAGTGAAAAGGTGTGCTAAGAATGGGTAAGGCATGCCAGGGAATATCAGGGAATGTTAAGAATTGCTAGAGAGTTCTAGGTAGTTTTGGGGTGTGCTAACATCTGCTAAATAGTGCGAAGGCATGCCAAGTGCTAAGACATGTTAGGATGTGCAGGGTGCCAGAGTATGCCAATATGTGTCAAGGAGTTTCAAGGAAACAAAACGAATAAGAAAGCTAAAATGCAAGGAATAAACACATAAGAGGGTCAATAAGTCAGGAATTTATAATTTTCAAAAGGGGCATGCTAGGCACACTTATAATATGTTCCAATACATGCCAAGTAACAATGTGTGCCAAGTGCTAATGTTTGTCAATGCAATATTATGGCAAGGTGTTCCAAGTCATGCCAACACATGATAGGGGAGTGCTATACTATGTTAGGGCATGCCAACATGTGCTTGGGCATCCTACTCATGGCAAGATGTTCTAGGTACAAATACGTTCCAAGACATGCGAGGTTCCAAGGAATGTTAGTGTACTGTTCCAAAGCATGTTAAGGTATGCCATGAGTGTTGAGGAGTGCTAGGTCTCTCTCATTAATAGAATTGATAGAGCTTGATTATGTATTAAATAATATAGTTCGTACACACACTAGTGTAACTTTATTTAAAGGAAATTTGCTAGATAATAAACCTAATAGAGATGAATCATGTGTTGACTTATAGGAAAAATATATTGTTAAGACTTGAGGGAAATGATACACACTAATTATTTCTTATCAAATTGGCTGTCAACTATTATAGCCACTATAACCTTGGACACATAATGAAAAATACTCCACAAAAATGGTCTTAAATCATTATATTTTGACAAAAAATATAGTAACAGGTACATAGCATCATCAAAAACTCATTAGAATGATCAATGATGATGAAAATTTTTTACTGTCACCAAAAGTAACCAAAAAGAGCATTGGTGAGGGTCAATAAAATATCATCACTAGAAGTGTCATTAAAGAGAGAATTAGTGATGGGCCTTTAACAGACCTCACCAAACGTGTCACCAAAGAGAGAATTAGCAACAGCCTTTTAACGACCCTCACCAAAAGTGTGATTGAAAATGGCTTTGGTGACAAACCTTAAAGGACAATCACTATATACACTTACAACAACCATTTTTTAAATACCATCACCATATGCGACATTGGTGATGGACCTTAAAGTTCCATCACATGCATGAAGCATCATGAAAAAATCATTGAAATGATCAATGATGATGAACATTTATTGACTATCACCAAAAGTAACCAAAAAGACCATTCGTGATGGTCAATAAAAGATCATCACTAGAAGTGTCACCAAAGAGAGAATTAGTGATGGGCCTTTAACGACCCTCACCAAAAGTGTCACCAAAGAGAGAATTAGTGACGGGCCTTTAACGAACCTCACCAAAAGTGTCATTGAAAATGGCTTTGGTGACAAACCTTAAAGGACCATCACTATATACACTTACAACAACGAATTTTTAAAGACCGTCACCATATGCGACATTGGTGATGGATCTTAAAGGTATGTCATAGGCATGACCCTCACTAATGACCTTTTTTCTTGTAGTGACTCCACTGGGGTAATGACCAAGCTCGTTGGCAATGGAGAAATTCTTGTGTTCCTATGTGACTCTGTCGAGGTACTGCATATCCTCTGTGAATCTTAAGCTCAAGAACCAAACTACCCTTCCCGATTTTGAAACACTGTAATCTAGTTGGAAAATTTTGTTTTGTTTGATTTAGTTGGTACAAGGTGAACCATGTAAGTCCATGAGGTAAGTGGGGAAGACAAAGTAACTTGAAAAACGAATAAAAAATTCTTGAAAGGCCAAGGCCCTGTGCTGAAAATGAACCAAAACATAGAAGCTGGTATTCAACCAATGTGTCTCTAAGTGTTGTAGCAGCTGAAAAGCCCTCCAAAATTTTGGCCTGCATCCAAACTTTGAAGCCTTCCTTGGTTTCTCCCCTGATGGTGGAAAAAACTCAGGCTCATCCCATGAGCTCTTGTGAAGTTTTCAAACCTTCTTCGCTTGATCAATCACTGGTCCTCTTTTGGCATGTTGATCGGTATGTCATGCTTGCTAGTTTGTTCGCAAATTTTAAAAGTTTTTATTTGTATGTATGAGGTATTTTCGCTCTATCGACATCGGTCGCACTCACACAAAGTTGTGAATGTTGTCACACACGTGTTGTCATGGTCGTTTGAAGACATATTTCAACTATCCCACTTGTCACTCTCAACGCTCGAGTCAGTCTCAGTAAGCACATGTTGTTTTGTTGGTTTGAGGTGTCTTATCGTTGATTTGTGCTAAGTGTGTGATTATATTGTCGTGTCTGCAAGAGTACACTTGCTCCACACTTAGTCAATTTTTTTGAAAAAATGTCGACTGGATAACCATTCATTGTAGTGACTTTGTACTTATGCCCTTACTTGCACAGAGCTTGAGGTTGTCCTCCAAGCAACTTCCTATCCGCAATTATGGAAATGAACCAATTGAATGACTCCCAGAGCTACGCAGAAGTTGTCCCAACAGCTGATCCACTTTGACCTTCTCGTAAGACCTCCCATCAAGCCTCCCATTGGTCAACCAGAGAAATAACTTGAGATGTGACCTTGGGTTGTACTGAGCTCCAAAATTGCACGGAGTTGTCCTATCCTGACCTTCCTTCCCGCTCTGCAACCAACCCAAGAATTGTGCAGAGGTTTCTTGCCCTTCCAGCCCTTCTTTCCCTCTCTGCAACTAGCTTAGGAATTACGCAAAGCTATCCCATCCTATGCTTCCTTCCCACTCTGCAAATGTCTAAATAGTTATGCAAATATGTATTGTCCAACAATTCTTCCCCACTATCTAACCAGCTCAGAAACTACGTAGAAATTTTCGGGCCCAGACTGTCTCTCAGGATTTTGTAGTTTTGACCAATAGCTCCCACAACCTGACTTTGTGCTCCTCTGGAAAACTGCACATTTTTTTTCTGATCATGCCTCTTGGTGCCCACACTATCTTCCCTAGAGAAATTGCATAGGTCCCAGCTAGATGACTGGCAATACTCCCTTGGAAAATTGCACAAATTCGCCTAATAACTCCTCGACACCCTACCTGGCCTTCCTCCCGGAAATTGTGCAGTTCTACCACTTAGCTGTAACTACTGTCCCATATTGAAAAAATATGTCTCCCAGTTACATCTACAGAGTTTTTTTGAACATGGCTTTGGAGCCTCACATCGTGGCCTATGTTGTTCTCTCATAGCCCCAGTGCCTTGTCCCTCTCCTGGTCGCCTGCACCGAAATGAAAAAAATACATTATGATAGACTAGGATATTTTTGGATTTTATTTTGTCTCGTCATGAGTGATTGTAGGAATAAGTACATCGACGAAACATGGCATGATGATGAAGGGGATGGATAAGAGGTGCATGCTAGAAGACTTGCTTGTATTCCAACCAACACATGAAACACATTGAGCAAACAAGTGAAAGGGACACATTCACATGCACTGTTAAGCAAAGACCAAGATCATCGAAGACCCTGCACACTTTTCCATGTAGAGGTGAAGACATTTTACAATCAGATCACATCATCACAAAACAACATAGTAACTCGACATAGACACCACAGTCAACTACTACACGTCAGCATTGTCATGTCAAGTTCTGTCGTGAGTTGTCTCGGCCAAAGCACTACTATGGGCCATACTTGTTGTAATAAATGTAATGTAAAGTGAAAGTCCAAGAGACCCATATATGAAATCGAAGAGTCATGTAAAGTCAAAAAGTCATAGGAAGTAAAAAAATCATGAGGAAAGTCAAAGGGTCACAAGGGCTAGTTATACTCCCTTGGTTATATATACCCCCCGATTATATGAGCGAAGGACTTTTCACCTTGGCTCCTACCACATAGCCTTGAGAATAATATATTCTTTGAGGATCAAGGAGTGGCTCCAATGTCCCAATACTGGGACTAGTGATGTATGGTGTACAAATGTGTCTTGGATCTTTTTCTTAATTCATAAGCTTGTCTAAGGCTAGCATGTTTTCACGCATGTTTTGTATCCATTTGTATGAATATTATTTAAATGTTTGTAATCCATGTTTGCTTAACCTGTAATAAGATAGTTGAAGTACTCTGTTGGACATTAGACATACCATATTTGTGTATTTCTTGGTGTTAATGATCGTCATCCCCATGTGGACTATTCAGCTGAGCAGTGTACATGTTTTTCCTTGAGCGTTGGTTTTCACGACAGCCGCATCTACTGTGGAATATTTCATTGTATGTTGGACAAACCCTTGTTGTTCATGTTTGTTTCTTCTTGGGTTGGGACTGTTCCCTCTCATCAAGAGGCTCACTTTTACCTCCCCCTTTTGACAGTAAGAGAACCCAGACACATAGTTACATTAAGCACTCACCAGGGAAACTCACCTTGGTTTCTTGAAGTGACAAGCATAACACGCTCATGTGCTGAAAAGCAAGAGCTAAGGAAGATCTCTAAGATAATGGCAACCTGACCATCGTATCATATGAGATTCCTACACAAAATTGTGTGAGGTCTAGTTGGTACTTCATGTTGGTGGGTCTAGCACCGTCAACATTACCATATAGTATTTTTTTTTCTTTTACATGTTGCATAATGATGAAAAAATTTAGTATTGTTATGGATAGTCTCTATTTAAATAACTCGACTCTTCAAATTCACATCTTCTCCTATATTCACAGGACACACAGAGGTTGGGGTGGAAGAAAGAAGAGCACACACAGAGGGAAAATTTCTATTAGGGACCTTCTAGTCTCAAGAAGCTCGATTTTTCATTGCATATTGGTAGTAGTTGTTAGCAGACCTTCTCACTTTAGAAGGGAGTGTGAGTAGTAGAACAACAAACAAGCATAAGGAAAGAGGGAGTTGTCGATAGTTCATTGAGATGTCCACTGTTAGGCTTTATGATTAGGATATATTAGATGGAGCTTCCAACTACACCATCTAGAAGGCAAGGATGTCCTTCCTGCTAGATGAATATGGCCTAAAAGCCTACATCAATAATGTAGTGGCAGTTCCTATAGATGCAGATCGACAAAAGGGATATAAGAAGGAGATGGTGTGGGTGAAGTGGTTGATCGTGGATGCATTTTGGATCATATAATCTCACATATAGTTGACAAAGATACTGCAAAGAATATGTGGGATTCTCTCACCATATTATATCAGGGTACTTCTGAGCAACGAAGATGTACGTAGAGGAGAAGCTGAGACTCATTCGGATGCAGAAAGGGGAAGGCATAGACCCCTACCTTACTAGGATTTAGGAGGTATAGGACCCGTTGTTAGTTGTTGGGGTAGCGCCTCAACCCACGGAGCTAGTGAGATTGGCACTCAACAATGTCTTATAGGACTATCAAGTATTTATCCAAAGCATATTGTGTAGAGACAAACTACCATAGTGGGATAGGATGTGGGTTGACTTACAATAGGACGAATTTAGGCAAGCTCTATTAAATAGCTCCAGCAGTGGTAGCAGTAGAAAAAAATAGAATATTGTGAAGGAGGAGGAGAATGTGGCCCTCACATATAAAGGTCTTATTCAAGGACATGGGGAAGAAAATAAGAAGAAGAAGGACCTATCTAAGGTCCAGTGCTTCAGGTGTGGTGAGTTTGGCCACTACAATACATAGTGTCCTCTGAGGAAGAAGGACAAAGAGAAGAAGCAGGAATAGGAGGTAGCACATGCCAAGATAGAGAGGTGGTCCTCAAGGTTAGAGGAAGACTTTGTTATGATTTCCCATATACCTTTAGGAGTGAGTTCAGGTGACTTAGAGTTGTAGCCCTAGAGAGCTACAATTAGGTAGGATCCTTGAGGAGTCCACCTCATGGATCGATAGATGGCTACGAGGGTCAACAATATTTAGTAGTAGGATGGATCAGTGGTAGTAGATGAAGTCAGATGCCAAAATAATAGTTGAAGAGACTAGCAGCAGTCAAATGCCAAGGACCATAGTGCAGAGTTGGCAATGGTGCAATTGGCACAGTGCAAAGTTAGCAACAGTTAAAAGTCTTTAGTAGATGGTGCAGACGCTATTAGCATTCAGAGACTCGGGTGACAGATGCATCATATTGATCAAAGTTTATTCATTATTTTGGATGTTTTTCAGATGTAGATGTTGTGGTTGCAGCCACAATGGAGTTGCAATGCAGATGCATTGTTGGAAGCAATTCAATAGGGTCAGTAGAAGCATAGATGCAACATCAGAGTTGCGCAATGGATGGTGGAATATAGTGGCCAGAAATCAAAAACATGACAGGAGATGATGCAAAGATAAGTTGTTGTGGTAGAATTTTCAACACTATAACACATTCCTCACTAAGAGGGATTGCTAGTTTTTATAGCATCAGATACGTTCCAGCCCTGAAACTTTGTGGGGATGATAGAATACAAAATATCTCCAAGACTCAAAAATAATTTCTTGAAATTCCACATAGAATTGACTTGATTATATTATTAAGAAATTTTTTAATGTTTCCTAAGTCTAAACCTAGAAAAACTGGTTAATTAATCAGTATTAATTAAGTCAAGTTGAGAATCAGCTAGAAACTCATATGGATCTATTCTAAGATTATCCTATCCATTGATTAAGATTTAATCTTGGTTGTTAGAGCTCCAAAAATGGATTATAAGAGGAAGTCTATGAGCACTTGGAGAACACATTAGACAAACTTGAGCAGTTCTATTTCTTGGTAGATCGATTTATAGAGTAGTAGCAATCATTCGCCGGAGAGAGCAAGATATCGAAGTGGTGAGTGAGGCAAAAAGACAATGATCTAAAGGAATAGTTTTAGATTCAGAGAGGTAGAGACAAGAGGGGCAAGTTATCCTAGTGAGGCAACACAGAGCTCAACACAACAACTTCAAAGAGGGTAGTTGAGTTTTCTAGAGAGAAAATTGATCTCAATTCTAGAGGTTAGGTAGAGGTTCCAGAAGGTTGGAGACATGATTTCCTTTGAAGTCATAAAGACTTCACTAGAGACTGGTTGGAGGCTTGATGTCAAGAATACTACATATTGCAGTGTAAAGGATGACATAGAGGGTTAGAGGGACAAGTTTTCTGAAGGCAAGTTGTGATGGGATTGCTTATGGAGGAAGGGTAAATTCCCTTCAATAATTTTTCCCAGATTTTCTTGTTGTAGATTTCTAGTTCTAGGCATCCAGATTGTACTCAGAATTTTCACTATCACATAAAATAAAAACCCTCATTACTACACTTATTTTCCCATGTTGGGTTTTTTCGAGGACATTTGTCCAAAAATAATTGTGTTAAATTTTATGTGTGTGTTCTAGCATTTCTCAACTTCCAATGTTTTAATTTTGCACAGAATTTTATTTGTGAAGGTTGCAGTGTGTTTATTTCGATATCTACCATAGCAAATAAATTGTTAAATTAATTAACAATTAGGAGAAATAATACCATTTGTTACAATAGGATTCTGGTGTAGGAATTTTCACACTTTTCTAGTGTATAAATTAATGTGTAGATTCTAAATTTCTCATGAAATTTACTAAATCAGAAGACTAGAAGCTACTTTGCTGATCAATGGAAGAAAATTCATGATTGAGAACACAAATCATTAACATGCATCAATATTCAACACACATACACAAATATTTATCTAGACTCGGAAAGAAACTTCTCAAAACCCCTTAATATCTATATTGCATTAGTCAAATAATTTGGATGAATATAATATGCTTGCTCAAGCTTGAGCATAAACTACACTTGTATCTTTTATCCTCTGCCTGACTGAATGAACCTATCCAATACTTAGCTAATTTCAAGCCTTCCCAAGCTCCCAATTCCTTGCAATTTTCCTTGAGCAAATAGGCCTCTATTAACTATGAAATTCCCCTATTGGCTTGTTGTTGCATATTCATTTGGGCACATCAAATCCCAACATCCACATTAGAGTTTTAGGGCTCATCAAACCCTAATTTCAGTTGCTTCATGCCCTAAACAAGTCACCCCTTTGAATGCCTCCTTCCCAGATAGTTTCATGACTTGAAGACATTTAGAAATAACCTCTAGAGGGACTAGCATAGGTAAGCCCTTATGAAGGTGCGTCACAGAGTAGTTAAGTCCACTGCCAAGGTGCTCTCCTGAGCACTTAGGCTTCCTTTCACCTGCACTAGGCAAGAATGAGCGAAATTCACATAGGGTTTGGGGAATATTCTTATCTTTTGGAGTCATCTAGAAGTTTCTCTCACTTATCAACTCCTATGAGCTCGAAAATGGATGAGGAATGAGTTAAGGTGCATCCTATCCTGTCATCCCTCCCTCCATGGAACTAATTCTAAGTATGGAAGGCCATTGAATGCCACCATTAATGAAAAAACCTCCTTCATCTTCCTATAAATTGACCACTCATCTAAGTGATCAGGGGCTGGACTATGTTGAATTGTAAGGAGATAATGATGTTATGAGATTTGGCTTTGAAGCAAGTATTGTGATGCTACAAGTTTTTCATGCTTTTGATGTGATGTGGATGGGATCCAAGCTGGAGGAATGGCTTTGAATTAGACACCAATGGTTGTAATTCCTTCTTCTATCTAATAAAGTGTTTGAACCTTTTTCCCATATGTTTGTATTATTTCATAATGCGTATGTGTGTGAATTGTATCTGATTCCTTTCATTTATATTCAATAGATCGTATGCTTTGGTCGTTTTTTGTCTTTTGTTGTGTTTACAGTGCACTTCTCAAGTGGATTAAGTATGGGAAGGAGCGACAAAGTCAATAAAAGGGAGACAAGAGGAAAGCAAAACTACAGGTAGGCCTTCTATCTTCTCATCTTATCTATTGCTCATAGGAAAAGTCTAAAACACTTTAAACTGTTGTTTTAGATATAGCTACTTATCTAGGGAATTAGTATTTATCCTTAGATACTAAATTCTCCAAAACAAATTGGCGACTCTGTTGGGGAAACTATCACCTTTCCAAGTAGCTTACCCACCTCCTAAGACATTCTTGTAGACCCTACTTGTGTTCATTGACTCTATTTCAACTCCTTTGCATTGAATTTTGGTCAAAAATTGAGGTTAGATGACTCTTGAGTGGCCTCTCAGAAATTAGTATAGGCTTGGTCAGGGAACAGTGCTTTATAGAGCACCCTTGAGTGAGAGAGAATGCTCCGCAACATTGTTAGGCCCTCTTTGACCTATGCTAATCAACCTTAGGTCAAGTTCCCACCTTTGGAAAGTATTTTTGCCAACTTTTCTTTGTTTGTTTGTTTGCTGATTGATTAATGTTTATTTAATGTTTTCTTTGTCATTATCAGTCTATAATCAAAGTTAGAATATGTTTGATTAATCTTCATTTGCAAGAAAGTGTGATAAAGTATTCTCTTCCTTCGAATTAGAACTATCATAAAAGCCTTCATTCTTATGAAATATTGAATGATTGTATGTGCATATTTCTTTTTGTTCATCATAACATTAAGAGATTCGAAAAGAAAAACTTGCATCGTTCATATTGTAGTTTGTGAATTCTTGAAAGGAATAGCTAGGGAAATTGCATTAGATATGCTCTTTGCTCTTTTTCATAGATTTGATTGTTCTATCCCTACTAGCTAAGGATTTTCATTGTTAAATTGAATGAGAAAAATTATTATCATATTAGTTGCATTTTAGGAATTGAAAACATACATCACGTGGTGAACCTTGAAAGGAAAATTCTAAAGAAGATCAACCCAAAATTTATTTGAATTTACGTAATGGAGCATTGTCACCAGCCGAAAAACATTTAGAGGTCTAGGCTAGAGATGTGTTCCGGCATCGTAAAACAAAGCAGCTATCACTAAATTGTCTTCAATACATCCCGAGTTTGATACCTCATTCCATGTACATGAGTATATCGTAGCTCGTCCACATACCTTCGAGTATATAGGGAAGTGTTACAATACATAAAGTATATGGAAATGCTCTCACTGTGTGGTTTTGCATTAGACAACACTTATACGGATTGGGCCTCCACGTACTTTCAGGTATATATGGGAGGACAACCCTAGGTTGTTATCCATCCTTGGGTAACTGAGTCAGCCGCCTTGTACACTATGATACACCAAACCCAGCATTTGGGGAGATTTCCTGCCCATAATTCTCAGTTCGTCGGGAGGTATTCTGTAGTTCACAATTGCTTGGTAAACCTTTTTGCCTAGATTATCCCCCTTTTGTTTTGTTATGTTACTTTGATAAAAATGAAATTAATTGACTATAGATAACATCCTCCACACTCACTCCTTAGTTGATCTTAGGCTGAAACATATGGTGACAAATCTGGAGTCCACCGATTAAGGAATTCCTTCTGATGGGAATCCTAGTACTTTTCCTTCTTTGGAAAATATTGGTTCTCCTTATATGGCTACATTATCCCTACTAGGACTTACCATTGGCTTGCTAGTATGGTTTTCTTCAACCTCCTTAGTTCAAAATGTCGTGATTTCTCCGCAATCGAGTACACCTCCAACTAGACAAAATCAACCTCTAGTTGATCCTAAAGTTGACCCTTTGCCTTCTTCCTCGATTGTTTCTTCCTCCCCTTCTTCCCATTCACCTGGTGAAAGTATTGGTACTAGTAACCAGGTGGCTAAGAAGAAGAAGAAAGGGAAGAAGAAGAAAAAGAAGCAAATTCAGTGGCAAGGCAACCAAGCAACCATTTCTTTTTGAATGCAACATCTGATGAGAAACCGTCCGTCAAGCCTCACAAAGTTTGATATCCATGCAAACTTTGTGTGGGAAACCATATTCTTCGAAATTGTCCTAATATTCCTTAGATCTTAGAAGAATGGTCTTGTCGTTCAAATCATCCCGTGTCATCAACTTCTGGAGATCATGCTGGTGACACACCATCAACTAGTGGTAGTAAAGTTCATGGAAAGAAGGGTAAAGTTAAATTTCCCTGTAGGTTATGTGAAGGGAATCACCCCATTCACCTTTGTCCCTATCTAGACAAAGCTAAAAAAGTGTTGGATAACTGTCATGCTTCATCACAGTGACTTCCATCTGGTTACAGGAAACTCTTCCTAAATCCTTCACTAGTTGATGAATTGACTGACCACAATCAACCATCGGTCAAACCCACTCTCTCTGAAAGTGAATCCCATGAGTCTATACCTGACGCAAATCAATAGGTCGAGGTAGCAATTGACCCGATTTCACCTTCATCTAGTTGTACCTTTCCCAAAGAGTGTGAATATGATACCACTCAAGTTATTTTTGTTTCTTCAGATTCTAATGAGCTTGGGGGAAATCCTCCTATTCCATCAAGACAGGAGGAAAATCCTCCCGCTCTCGTAACTCAAGGGGTTAATTCTCCCGTTTCTATGGGACCCCCCCCCCCAAGTAGTCTGGTCACTTCCTTTGATTGGAATCGACTGGTAGGATTTCATCTTCCTTCTCATGTGCCTTTCTAGATCATAGTATAGGTTTGTAATATGATTGTATCCAACACTATTATAAATGAAGGTGCATTTGTGAGCATCCTTTCCACAACTTCTTGGAAAGCGCTCGGTTCGCCGTCACTTGTGCATGTTACCCATAATATTTTAGCTTTTAACATAGGAACCAGTCAACCATTAGGGATCCTCCCTTAGTTACCTATTACTTTGGGAGGAAAAGTCATTTATCTGAATGTGATGGTAGTCCCAGGCCCTTTAGATTACAATTTACTTCTTGGGTGCAACTATGTTTATGACATGGGAGCTATTGTTTCAACACTCTTTCGAGTGATTTGTTTCATGCATGAAGGCATAATTGTCACCGTTGAGCAGCTTTCAGTTCTTGGTCCAAATATGGATTCCAATAAACCATCTTCTCTAAATGGTCCTTTTGTATCAATGGTATCATCCCAGCCACGAGTTAATTATGTGGCAACCCGTTCCATACCTAGATCAACTGACGTTCAATTCAGTGATGTTGTACATCATGTACTAGGGGCATAGGAACCAGATCTCTCTTTCATGAACTCTTATGAGTTTTGATCGAGGTGAACAAGGATAGTTCCTAGTCTTGTTTCAACCTCATTAAAAAAATGAAACAAAGGGTATGAGGATAGTTCCTGGTCTTGTGTCAACCTCGTTAAGAAATGAAACAAAGGAATATGAGGATAGTTCTTTTACTGTGTCAACCTCATTAAAAAATGAAACAGGCCTATGAGGATAGTTCTTTGTCTTGTGTCAACCTCATTAAAAAATGAAACCAAGGAGAATGAGGATAGTTCTTGGCCTTGTGTCAACCTCGTTAAAAAATGAAACAAGGAGCATGACGACAGTTCCTAGTCTTATGTCAACCTTGTTAAAAAACAAAACAAGAAGTATGAGGATACTTCTTGGCCTTGTGTCAACCCTCATTAAAAAATGAAACAAGGAATTTGAGCAAAGTTCCTTGTCTTGTGTCAAGCTCATTTAAAAATGAAACAAGGTCCGAAGTTACAAGTCGAGTCCTTGATTAGATCTTGTAAAATCCCAGTCAAGTCTTTCACTTGATCTCATAAATGAACCTTCATTCCATCCACCTGATAGCCACTAGTAGTCTACTTAGGTGAATATAATGAAGCTTAGGGGGCATGCACCTAGTGGTAAATTTAAGTTTCCCTGTAGGTTATGTGAAGGGAATCACCCCATTTACCTTTGTCCCTATCTGGACGAAGCCAAAAAGGTGTTGGATAACCACATTGCTTCACCGCAACGACTTCTATCTGGTTACAAGAGACTCTCTCTTTCATCATGCTGGGGGCATGTAAACCAATCTCAAGCATAATTTTGTTGTTTTAAGCTTGTGTAAAAATGAAACTGAATCCAAGCATAGTTTGTCATTTCAAGCTTGTGCAAACATGAAACTGAATCCAAGCATAGTTCCCTATGGTTCAAGCTTGTGTAAAAAGGTTATGTGAAGGGAATCACCCCATTCACCTTTGTCCCTATCTGGACGAAGCGAAAAAGGTGTTGGATAACTATCCTGCTTCATTGTAGCAACTTCCATCTAGTTTACAGGAGACTCTCCCTTTCATCATGCTGGGGGAATGTAAACCAATCTTAAGCATAGTTTTGCCATTTTAAGCTTGTGTAAATATGAAACTGAATCCAAGCATGGTTTTTCATTTCAAGCTTGTGTAAACATGTAACTAAATCCAAGCATAGTTCCCTGTGGTTCAAGCTTGTGTAAAAATGAACCTATCTCCATTTTAACCCTTGTGATTTCCATTTTATTAGCCTTTTCTATCAGATGAGCCTTGGTTGTTTCATTCCATCACCACCATCTTCTTGGTAGATCATATGCTTTCACTTGGTTTTTTAATCCTTTTTGAGGAGTAGTTGCAATGAGTGGTCTTATTAGCCAGTCTCTTCACATAAATCAACATGTTTTTAGAAGTTCCAACATCACCGGAACTAGTCACTATCTTAGACACCACTCGTTCCTCAAAGAGGAGTCCTCTTTAAGCTCTTTTTAAACTCTCTAAATATGAAAAGATTGCCAAGCGCTTGTCCTTTCCAACTTGTTAACGGATTGGAAACGATATCTCTCTTGTATTATTTTATGCTTTTTGGGGCTTGAGAGATTAATTTACGAAAAAGAACTTGTCGACTTTCCTTTTTGTCCCTTTTCAAACTCTCTAAACATGAAAGGGACCGAGTTATATTTGTCGTTAAACTTGTTAAAACATCAAATAGCGATAGATTCACCCAAAGGGTGAAATTATACAACCAGCATATGTTATCCTCCTCAAGATTGATAAAAATAAGGAGGTACTAGTCAACAATGACTGGGGAAAATGGAAAAAGGGAAAACCACTATGGTAGAAGGTCTCTCTTGAACATGACACTTCACTTCCTCTCTGTGACTATTTGGGTTGGGTTATATGCTTGATGTTTATGATACTCATGGTCTATCACACCATCCATCACTTTTGTTTTGGGTCAATACTGCTAATTCATTCAGACTATTTGGGTTGGGTTATTTGCTTGATGGTTATCATACCTATGGTCTATCACACCATCCATTACTTTGGTTTTGGGTCAATGCTGCCAATTCATTCAGTGTCACCGATATGTTCAAGAGAAGTCATTCAATTGCGATACTCGTAAACCTTCATTTCATGACCGCCATTCCTAAACCTTGTGTCTTTAGTCAAATTCCATCTCTAAAATCACTACACTTATTTCGTGTCATTGATGTGGGATACATCAAGGCCCTCCTACGATGAGTCGCTTCTTGTCGACATCAGCACATTATCCAAGAAGTTGACTGAGAAACACCCATTTAGTACCTTGAATCTTGCATACATCAATGGCCTTCGACCGAAAAACTTTGTATGGTGTTCGACATCAAATCATCCATTCACACCATGCAGAATGTATTGCAGTACCTTGAGGATCATTATCATTATCAATGATTTATCTCACATATGTTAACAACTTACATCATTGGATGGTAATCAGATGGTGTCTTCCCATGTTCGACTTCAGATCCAATATTCACATGGTTAGAATCGTACTTGACAAAATCGTTTAACAAGATTGAAGACCTCGGATCTAGTTTCATCCATACAGGCTGTGATTTCAGGAGTACTAAATCATATGTACAATGGCTTTACATTGATGATCATTCTGATCATGGGTCTATATCTGTAGACGACTGTTTATGTACACGTAATGAAAGTTTATAAGCTGAGCATCGGTATGCCTTCCCTCAGCAATTCATGTAAAATCAAATATCATGATATATGTATTGTAACTAATGTAGGTCACCCTCTACTTTGATACCTCCTCATCACATCGTAAAGCATTTCATTTGACATTAGCATTTTCCTGAGTTCATGCTTTAGAGGGTAGCTATTATAGATCCATTTGGGCACATCAAATCCCAACATCTAGATTAGTGTTTTAGGGCTCATCAAGCCCTAATTTTAGTTGCTTCATGCGCTAAACAAGTCACCCCTTTGAATGTCTCCTTCCTAGACAGTTTCATGACTTAAAGACATCTAGAAATAGCCTCTAGAGGGACCAACGCAGGTAAGCCCTTATCAAGGTGCATTGCAGAGTAGTTAAGTCCACTGCCAGGGTGCTCTGCAGAGCACTTAGGTTTCCTTTCACCTGCGTTGGGCGAGAATGAGCGAAATGAACATAGGGTTTGGGGAATATTCTTAATTTTAGGGTCATCTAGAAGTTTCCCTCACTTATCAACTCCTATGATCTCGAAAATGGATGAGGAATGAGTTAAGGTGCATCCTATCCTCTCATCTCTTCCTCCGTGGAACTAATTCTAAGTATGGAAGGTCATTCAATTCCACCATTAATGATGAAACCTCCTTCATATTCCTATAAATTGACCACTGATCTATGTGATCAGGGGCTGGACTATGTTGAATTGTAAGGAGATAATGCTATTATGATATTTGGCTTTGAAGCAAGTATTGTGATGCTACAAGTTTGTCATGCTTTTGATGTGATGTGGATGGGATCTAAGCTGGAGGAATGGCTTTGAATCAGACACCAATGGTTGTAATTCCTTCTTTTATCTAATAAAATGTTTGAACCTTTTGCCCATATGTTTGTATTATTTCATAATGCTTATGTGTGTGAATTGTATCTGATTCCTTTCACTTATATTCAATATATTGTATGCTTTGATCGGTTTTTGTCTTCTGTTGTGTTTACAGGTTACTTCTAAAGTGGATTAAGTACAAGAAGGAGTGATGGAATTGGTACAAGGGAGATGAGAGAAAAGTGGAACTACAAGTAGGCCTTCTATATTCTCATATTATCTATTGCTTATAGGAAAAGTCTAAAACACTTTAAACTATTGTTCTAGATACAACTACTTATCTAGGGAATTAGTATTTATCCGTATACACTAAATTCTCCAAAACACTTGCGCAATTCCTCTGGGTTGATTCTCTGACTAATACAATGAACTATACACTTAATCTAGTATATAATTAACTGTACATTACCTTGGAAACTCCACCGCAACTGATTAATTCGAATTCCTTGCATGCATGTGTAAATTTAGGTTGATTGATTAGTTACCTAGATGATGACTGAGTGTGGCTAAAGTTCCACTTCCACGAGTTGGCCTTTCACTAGTTCCTCCAACAATTAGGACTAGTTTAAATAACCATAATTCAATTTAACTGAATTAAATTGCTACAACTAAAGTTAACTCAACTTAGGCTCCTAAAATTGAGGAAACCACTGCAAACTACTAAAAATCATGCCCCTAACTCTAATTAACTAAGCTAGACTCCTAATTTTTAGGAATCAACTCAAATAAACTGAACTTTAACTCATTAACTCAAATTGAGTGTTCTTAACTAAGTGACAAGAGCCATGTCATCTTATTTAACTCCTCCATGTTGTCTATTGATGTGGAATTTCGAATTTCCTCAATTATTATTAAGGTAAAAAATCAACACTCCCTCTCAACAACAAAGGGATTATCAACCAGTCCTATCCTCCAATTGTGGAATATTCTTCATGCAACACCTCTCATTGTTGTTGCTGCTACTGAAACATCTACAACTGAGAAGCATCTAAAAAAAACATTAAATCAAATATGTCTACAACTATCTATTGCGAAAAACTGGGTTGCTACTGACTCTCCTATTGAGCCTCCTACTATGCTATCAACACTTCTCTACACTCATTAGTATTTGACTGCCACTGATTCTTTTGCTATTGAATATTATTGGCCCGCAAGGTAATGGTCCATGAGGAGAATGCCTCAATGGACCCTGTCCAAGTTTCTGCAATTCTGGGACTAAGGATTTGCATCGCCCCACCTCACTCCTGGAGGTACAACTGCATGCATGGTGAAATATGATCTACTCATAATGCTTTTGATACTAATTGGTTTCTTTTTTCACACTATTACTGCAACTATTGGAATAATGAGTCTAATCTCCCAATATCCCGAAATACTAGCTTCCATAGGGTAGCTCCCCCTGAAACTAGACCTCCTCAGAGTCTCAATATCATGAGAAATATTGCTGCTCCTCAATATATGAATATTAATGATCACAACTCTTGTTATGTCACTATACATTGGCTCACTGATCTACCCACTAGCAGCCTTCCTGGTCCATTAAGAAGTTTGCACATAGTGTCTTTTGGATATGTCCTAAACTAGGGCTCCATCAACTCTGCCTCTTAACAACTCATTAGTTCTTCAATGATCATTGTACATGAGGAATTCAATGATTGGTTCTAATGTGATACCTTCTCTAATACCATGTAAAAATTAATGTGTAGATCCTAAACTGCTCATGCAATTTACTAGATCACAAGACTAGAATCTACTTCTACTTATATACAGAAGAAAATTCACAATCGAGAACACAAATCATTAACATGCATGAATATTCAACACACATACACATATATTTATCTAAGGGAAAGAAACTTCTCAAAACCCCTTACTCTTTGTATTGCATTAATCAAATAACCTGGATGAGTAAAATATGCTTGTTCAAGCTTGAGCAGAACCTGTACCTATATCTTCTATCCTCTGCCTGATTGACTGAACTGGACAAATAATTAGTGAATTTCAAGACTTTCCAAGATCCTAATTTATTGTGATGTTCCTTGAGGAAATGGGCCCCTATTAAATAGGGCATTCCCCTATTTTCTTGTGCAATTCCCCTAGGTTGATGCTCTGACCAATACAATGAACTATACACTCAATCTAGTATATAATTAATCATACATTACCTTGGAAACTCCCCCAAAACTGAGAAATTTGAATTCCTTGCATGCATGAGCTAATTTATGCTGATTAATTAGTTATCTGGATGATCATTGAGTGTGGTTGAAGTTCCAATTCCACAACATGAGCTTCCACCAGTTCCTCCAACAATTATGACTAGTTTAAATGACCATAGCTCAATTTAACTGAATTAAATTATTACAACTAGAATTAACTCAACTTAGGTGTCTAAAATTTAGGAACCCACTGCGCACAACTGAGCTTCATGCCCCTAAATCAAATTAACTAAGCTAGACTCCTATTTTTTAGGAATCAACTCAGTTAAACTGAACTTTAAGTCATTAACTCAAATTGAGTGTTCTTAACTGAGTTACAAGATCCATGTTACCTTAGTTAACTCCTCCAAGTTGTCTGCAAATGTGGAATTTCAAATTTCCTCAATTTTAATTAAGGAAAAAAACCAAAATTGAGTCTTTCTTGCTGCATTTTCAACATCTAGGACCCCAAGTTTATCCCCTAAATAATCTATCCATGAGGTTCCATCGACAAAGGAAAAATAGGACCATGTTCTGCTAAGTAGAGAGTCAAAATTCAGGTCCCCCACCTAGATGTGATTAAACTTAAAGGGTAGACTGCACTAGTATTTCTCACTAATCTATTGTAAGAAGATAGATAAGTGGTTTGAAATCTTTGTTGGGGAAATTCAAGATTTCATGATCCCCAATATTTCCACTTATTTTTCATGAATTAAAAATTGGTCTAGTCTTTTCCTGATGCATTCAGAGCATGTTTGACCATTGCACCAAGTGGGGGCTAGTTGGCAAGGTTGAACATCCACCAGGGAGTTATGATTGAAGATCTCCTTGAAATATGGACTCAAATGATCTAGTCAAGACATTGACCCCAAATTTTCTTCTTTAGACATCATGAGGTTTAAATCACTAGCAATTATGATGGATCTAACCTTCAACAAACCATATTCATCCACCATCCTCCATAAAGCTATTCGAGAAAAAATATGGGGTATAAGTGTTGAGGATGTGGAAACAAATAATGAATCCTCTTGTGTATTCTATAAATAATACACTTGCAAAAATATTGTATGGTGAAAAATTAACCACCATTGGATTCCATAGAGTTACCAATCTACCAGAGATCCCATTGACATCCATCGCAGTAAAAATCCATCTAGGGAAAATTTTTGAAAGTAAATTTTGTGCAGTCCCCCAAATCCATGGATTCTTGAATTATAATAATGGAAGGGGAAACTAAATGAATGAGTTGTGAGAGTGAGGATATTTTGGGGCATCCCCAAGTCCCCAAATATTTAGGAACATGATAATCATGATACAACATTGGGAACATGCTTAGATCCTCCAAGGGCCTATGAGTCTAATTCATGTAGGATAAATACTTCATGGAGGTATAATATTTCTAGCATATTTTGAGAAATCTCAGGATTGGTAGTAGGTCCTGAATTAAGCTTCATGTGTTAACATCTCCTCTTCTCGCAAATGGTCACATTCATGTCAAATTTTGGATTGAAATTTGGACTAGGGGAACCAAATATATGATGGATGGGAATCGGTTCTAGCTCCAAGGATTGAGATTGTCGAAGAAAATCCATATCTCTACCCACAAAATTTTTGGGAGAAATAGATGTTGTAATCAACCCAAATTAGATGGGGGAGGTTCTGTTGTCAGGAGGAAATTCCCTTGAAGTGGGGATTGACATAATGATGTCTTCTCCGTAAGGGTTAGAGGTTGATTCAGGGTGTAGTGAATTACCAGGTTCCAAAAGGGGATGCGATTGAGGAAGGGAAGTGGTGATATTTTGGCCAACCCATATATTTGGATTCACCAGAAAATATAATGAATCGGATGATTTTTTTTAGAAAAATAATGGTTCATCCAATCAAGAATAAAAATAAGGGGGTGTATCAACATATTAAACATAATTAGGAGGCTTACTAGGATTATCCATACATGCAACATCCAAGAACATTTAATTTGGAGATGCAGACACCGCCTCATCCAATATACCAATATTATTTGTTTGAGATACCCGCCTTGTGTAAACAACATCTTGACACTGAGGAGGAAACATCATACATTGAGGGAATTTCACAAAGGAGATGGATAGTTTGATGGTATGACATACATTGAAATGGGATGCCCCAATAGTTGATGTGCTAACTTATAGATGAGTCTCCCCAAATAAGATCCACTTAAGCTAGAAGACCTGATGAGAGTTTAGGTTCCACAAGGATCCATGTGATCCTTTTATCCAAACTGTTGAGTGAACCCTTACTAAGATAAATAAATTTGTTGATGTAATCTATGATCTCAATTAGACTATTCTCATTTAGAGCTCGAAGGGGAGGCCATGGAATTTCACCCATATGAATCACTTGCAAGACACTTCCATGGTAGGATTGAAGCCAATGAACCAATGTTTTAAATCCAAGTAGCTACGCCCCTTAAGCCAAGTAGCCTTTGCATAATGCATTGTGCATCCTATTGATATAGAAAAAGGAATTCAAACCAATTATTCAACAACACACTAATTCTAGGTCTATATTTGAGAATCAGAAGTCAGTGGACTTCCACCCATTGTTCTATGATATTCAAGTCCATTTTCCCAAACTCCAAATGGCCTACGAGGGTCTTTTTTTGCAATCCATGGAGCTTATCCCTTCTAAAAGTCAATTGTTTTACTTCTTAAACCGATTTCACTATTGCATGTTGGTGTTGTGTGGATGAGCCTTGACTTATTCATGTCTCGCAAAGGGAAATGTATGTGAAATATTTTTTTCCAAACTAGCATTAGATCCTTGAAGCTAGAAATGTGAGGACCTCGATGATTTAGAATTTTGATGAAGAAGCACTTTAGCCTCCAGTTTAGCTCGCGTGAGAGCTTCTTAGTCCAAAAAATATTGGTACAGCTTGTCATGCATCTGTAAACAAGAATTGATAGAGATATATGGACTTCGTACCATCTAATTGCCAATCCAAATCAATGGGCCCAATTTCCAGCATATAGGTATCAGTATGATACTAGATATCAAGAGGGATAGAGTATTAAAAAGTATACTCCAACCACATTCTGTCAGGATCAATGTGATATGGAATCAAAGAGGGAAAGTGCCCCTTAAAAAGCACATAGAAAATGGGAAATAAATAACAACAAATGAACCAAATGGATTCTATCACAATTTGAGAAAGGATTAAAAAATAATGAAATGGTGTTTACATTTAAACTATCACCATCCTAGTAAGACACCTCAAGTACATGGTCGAAGGAAAACTCCAGATCATAGAAATGGTCTAAAATATCATTGTGCAATAGTAATAATAATTGAAGATCGATGATCTTCTAAGACATGATCATCTCAAGTGAAATCCCACTTCTCCAAATGGTCACAACATAATTAAAAAAACAACTTTGTAGAAAACGCCATTGGTCTACACAAGAGGAAAACCACCCGACAACCCAAAATATTCATTTGCAAACAAAAGATGGAAGGAAAGCGGTCAATCTTTAGTCAAGAAGAAGAAAAACCTCCATCAACGGTGTGTCATCCTTATATTAATAAATTTAATGCACAATCATACAATAAATTGAATTCAAGAATGGAGAAGTAGCAAATTCAAGCTAGAAATATCAAATTTGATTCAAAAAAAAATTAAATATCCATCTGCAATAACTGTTGAGAAATGGCAACAAGAAATTCTAGTTGAATTTGTCCTTGAATTAGAATGTGAATTAAAATAGTATTATATTCTCATAGCAACTTGTAAATAGTCAGTTAAGTTTAATTAGCTTAATTAACTTAGGAATTTCGAGTTGGAAGTATTTATGTAGTCATGTATATGTTCTCTCTAACTTTTAGGGGTTCAATATGAGTTTAAATTGAGTTATAATTAGATTAACTCAATTTACTGAGTTATGGTCAGTTAAATTAGTTCTAACTATTTGTGGAACTAATAGAGGACTAATAGTAAGTTGATGCACTGGCACATCCACAAGTGTTACTCTAGTTAACTGAAGATTCCCTCATGATAAACTCATGGATGTCAATTCAGAGAAAGACCCAGTCGAGACTAGAGTGCAGGGATAATGTACTATCAGTTGTATGATTTACTGAGTTGTATAGATCATGCATGAAATCAGAGAAGGACCTATTTTTGGATTGTGAAGTTTTGGAAGCATGAATTCCCTTTTACTATGGGATATTCATCCTAGGAATTGCGTAAGGAAATAGGGTCTCAGAGAGCTGCAGAATTGGCTAAGTGTTGGCCAAGAGCTTGCCTTTGAAATGAGAGAGTTGAGCATACTTGTGCGAAATTGTTCTAGTGAGAACAAGATTTATGTATTCACTCATATTTTTTATATATGGAATACATATAGCGAGGTTTTGAGTAGTGGCTTCCCCAGATACATCTTGTGTTATGTGCCATTGATTTATGTTCTTCTTATTCATATTGTTTTCATCGATCTACTAGATTTTGTTTGTTGAAATTAGAACTGATTCTTATCCTATGCTTTAGTACATTGCATGAGCTTGTGAATCTATAGGATTTTCTACATGGTATTAGAGTTGAGAACAATATACTGAAGGAGATTTTGAAGTTTTGAGTTCAGGGTTACAGGGGAAATTCGAATTTTACAATACATACTTCAGGATTAACAGATGGAGTTCTACGGTTTGTGGCTCGAGTATGCCTTGGAAGGTAGCCTGAATTTATAGCCTAAAGGGACATAATGGAGGCTATGCTAGAGGATAATGGCTTGAAGGAATTCATTGATCAAGAAATTCCTAAGCCAACAACATCAGATTCACAGAATTTGGCCGAATGGAAGAAGTGTGTGGTGAAGGCGAGGCTGATAATACTTGAGGGAGTTCGAGACCACATTGTCTCGAGTATCCATGGCAAGGAAACTCCCTATGTAATCTGGAAAGAATTGACGAACTTGTATGAGAACAACAGTGACCAAAGGAAATTGGCATTGAAGGACAAACTTCAAAAAATCAAAATGGAGAAAGGAAAGACGATTCCAAAATAATTTTCCAGGTTCACTCAGTGTTGTGATGAACTTGGAAGTGTTGGAATCACAGTTACTGAGGACGATATGGTGAGTATTTATCTTCTAGGACTTCCAAAGAGTTTTCATAATTATCAAGAATCTATCAACGGTCAAGAGAAGCTTCTAGATTGGGAACATCTGTGGTAAGATTTGATGTAGCAGGATATTAGGAGGAACACTAGGGATAGCTCTTTATTAAAGACTGATGATGAAGAGAAACGTGCCTTAGCAATTAAGGTGAATAAGGGGAAAGGGAAAGCTTCCCAGTCCAAATTGGATTCTTATCATGGAGGTAAGAAGAAAGGAAAGACAAAAGTTAATTGCTTTCATTGCCATGAGCTGGGCCATTTTGCTTCAAATTGTCCACTCAAGATGTCCAAGAAGAAGTACCTAGGAGGAGTGGCAGGTGAGGGTTTAGCATCTCAATTTGAGTTGTAATTTTCCCTCATTGCATGCATGGTGTCACCAATAACGGGAAGTGTATGATACTTAGAAAATGGAGCTTCATTCCACATGACTGGTGAGAAAGAGTTATTTAGTGACCTGGAGGAGAAAAATCTCCAAATGCATATCAAGATGGGTGATGACGGGAAGTATAGTGTTACTGGATAGGGCAAGATTACTTTTCAGAGGTAGCATGGGGCTCCACTCACCTTGAAGAATATTATGTGTGTGGCTGAGTTGAATAAGAACTTGGTATCCATTTCACATGCTTGAGGATAGAGGCTATGATGTGATCTTCTCAAAAGGAAAGGCATTCCTTTGACACATAGCCATGGGTCAAGTAAAGAAGCTATGGGTTCAGGAGAAGAATCTCTATAATCTAGAGGTAGAGGGGTGTGCTACTTTGAGCACAAAAGTAGAAAGGGTGCAGAGCCAAGACGTTAGTGAGTTGTGGCACAAGTGATTGGGCCACTTGCATCATGGGGATTTAAAGATATTGCAGAAGATCTCTACTGGTCTTCCCAAAGGTATGCTTGAGCAATTTGATACATACAAGGGGTGTAATTTGGGAAAATACAAGAAGTCTTCCTTTCATGAAAGAAATAATCGAGCAAAGGCTATTCTAGAATGAGTCCATTCAAATGTGTGTGAAAAATTCTCAACAACATCCACAACCAAACATAGGTATTACGTTATATTCGTCGATGACCTTTCTCGAAAATAATGGATATTTTTCATGGAGAAAAAAGATCAAACTTTTACAAAGTTTTATGAGTTTAAAGCATTGGTGGAGAAAGAGTCGGGAAATAAGGTTAAATCTATACAGAGTGATAATGATGGTGAGTATGTCTCAAACAAGTTTAATAAATTATGTGCAATGGAAGGGATTAAATGGGAGTTGATGGAACCCCATAACCCTCGATAGAATGGGATGGTTGAGAGGAAGAACAAAAGCATAATAGGGGTAGCGAGGGCAATGTTGCGTGATCAGGGCCTACCACTACACTTGTGGGTTGATGCATGCAACACAACGATTTATGTTCAGAACCATAACCCACATCAGATACTTGAGATGAACACACCAGAGGAGGATTATTCTGGTAAGAGGCCAGATGTTGGTCACTTTAGGTTTTTTGGGTCATCGGTATATTTCCATGTGACCAAATATGCACGGAAGAAGCCTGAGCCAACAATAGAGTTGGGGATAGTTGTGGGGTACACTGATACACCTCAGAACTATCATGTGTACTTTCTGACCAACAGGATGACAGTAGTTGACAGGGATGTGAGATTCGGTGAGGCGAAGGCCATGCGAGCTTCACTTGATAGGGAGATTGAGCTACATGCAGATGAGGAGATTTTGGCTCCTAAGGTTAAGGAGCCTCATACTGATGTGGAGTAGCCACATGCAGAGGATCTTGGAGTGGAGATATCCACTCAAGCAAAGTCTTCTAGAGAGGGAAGAAAACAAATTAGAGAGGCTAAAATATTGTTGGATGATGCATGGGAGAATGTGGGAGAATCCACTTCTTAGCAAAGGAAGAGAAAGTCACCTAAGAGGTACACAGAATACATGGATATTATGGGAAAATGTGTTGTGACATATCCATCTTCCTTTAAGGAAGAAGTGTAGTAGCCAGTTTGGATTTATGCCATGGTGGAAGAGTATGAATCCATAGTTTGTAACAGTGTTTGGGATCTATTCTTGAGACTGGAGGACAAGTCAGTGGTGAGCCTCCATTGGCTTTACAAGGTAAAGAAAGTTTCAAATGGTAGTGTGGAGAAGCATAAGGCTAGATTTTTGGCCCATGGCCTTTCACAGGTAGAGGGTATTGACTATGATGAGACCTTTGCTCCTGTTGCAAGGTACTCATTGATCATATCTATATTGTAACTATCAACACATATGGGTTGGAAGATACATCAGATGGGTGTGAAGACAACCTTCCTTAATGGCATGATTGAGGAAGAGGTGTACATAGAGAAGCCTGAAGGTTTTGAGACCTTTGACCATGAGTCACATGTGTGTTGGCTTAAGAGAGTATTGTATGGGCTGAAGCAAGCACCCCTTGCTTCGTACACCAGGAAAGATAGCTACTTCACTGGGTTGAGCTTCACAAAGAGTGAAGTAGATGCAAACTTGTACCACGTAGTGGTAGAAGGTAAATTGTTGATCATTGTACTTTACGTTGATGGTATCATACTGACAGGTGATGATTAGTTGATCAAGTCTTGCAAGAAGGACTTTGAAAGAGAGTTTGAGATGGATGACATGGGGCACATGCACTACTTTCTTGAAATGGAGGTATGGTAGGGAGATGGGGAGTTTTTTGTGTCTCATGGCAAGTATGCCAATGAGATACACATGAGATTTCGCATGGAGAGTAGCAAACCCGTGGAGACTTCTCTAGTAGGTAATTGGATGAAGGAGGATGCTACTTGAGGGGAAGTAGCGGAAGCTACTGTTTACAGGTAGCTTTTGGGTTTACTCATGTACTTGGTGAACACATGACCGAATATGTTCTATATAGTTAACCAACTTAGTCAAGCGGCAGTTAGGCCTACCAAGTTATATAGGAAGCCAACAAATCATGTGTTGAGATACCTCAGGGGCACTTCTCATAATGGATTATGGTACAAACACACAAAGGGAGTGAAACTTCAAGGCTTCATCGATGCAAGTTGGAAAGGGATTCCATCCGACCGAAAAATCACATCAGGAGAGATTTTCAGTATTGGGTCAGTGGTAGTTTCTTGGTACAACAAGAAACATAGATAGATTGCACTCAGTTCAATAGAGGAAGAGTACATGGCTACGAGTTAGGAAGCATGTGAGGCTATCTGGATGAGGAAGATCCTGGTTGGTTTGTTTTGTTAGTAGATGGATCCAACTGTGATTTACTGTGATAATCAAAGTCGTATCAAACTCTCTGAAAATACATTTTTTCATGATAGGTCCAAGCACATTGAGATCCGATATCATCATCTTAGATATTGTATATTGAGGTAGATAATGTTGTTAGAGTACATTGCCATGGAGGAGAAAGATGCTAACATTTTGACAAATGCATTGTCAAGATGTAAATTCAAGTTTGAAAAATACATGATCAAAGTAGCAGATAATCTGTTTCTTGTTGAGAGGGAGTGTTGAGAAATGGAAACAAGAAATTCGAGTTTAATTTGTCCTTGAATTAAACTGTGAATTAAAATTGAATTATATTCTCATAGAAACTTGTAAATAGTTACTTAAGTTTAGTTAAATGAATTAGCTTAGGAATTTCGAGTTGGAAGTATTTCTATAGTCATGTATATGTTCTCCCTAACTTTTAGGTGCCCAATATGAACTGAAAGTGAATTGTAATTAGATTAACTCAGTTTACTGAGTTATGGTAAGTTAACTTAGTTCTAACTATTTTTGTAACTAATAGATGAATAATAGTGAGTCGGTGCACTGGTGCATCCACAAGTGCTACTCTAGTTAACTGAAGATTCTCTCATAAGAAACTCATGCATGCAAGTTCAGAGAAAGACCCAGTTGAGACTAGCGTGCATGGATAATGTATTATTAATTCTATGATTTATTGAGTTGTATATATCATGCATCACGCAATCAGAGAAGGACCTATGTTTGGTTTGTGTAGCTTTGGAAGCATGAATTCCCTTTAAATATAGGTTATTCATCCTAGGAATTGTGAAAGAAAATAGGGGTTTGAAGAGCTACAAAATTCACTCAGTGTTGGCGAAGTGCTTTTTTGTGAGCTGAGAGAGTTGAGCATACTTGTGCAAAATTGTCCTAGTGAGATCAATCTTTGTATCTTCACTCATATTTGTGATATATGAAATACAAATAATGAGGTTTTGAGCAGTGGCTTTCCCCAAATACATCTTGTTTTATGTGCCATTGATTTATCTTCTTCTTGTTCATATTGTTTTCATCAATCTACTGGATTTCGTTGGTTGAAAGTAGAAGTATATTCTTGTCTGGTTCTTTAGTACATTACATGAGCTTGTGAAACTACAAGATTTTTCTACAATACATTTGTCCCATATGATCCACCCTTCTCTATGACATGAAAGATCCCATGTTATATAACTCTTGAGGTAAATAAATAATTTCTTATCCTTTGTCTATACAACTTATGTATTTCTTTAATAAGTGGAATTCATTCATTATATGGGAATAAACAACGAAAACTACCCAAAGAACCCTCCCTTAAAGGGAATGGATGACATAATTCTTAACATAGTAGCAATATTCCCATTTAAGGCTATAAACAATTGAACCTGTAACCATGAAAAAAATTAAAGGCCTCCTCTAGTTATTTGTAGCTGTGAAACCCCTCTATATCATTTGTTGAGGAGGGTACTTTATTCACATTGAAATCTAAATGTCAAGGAAGATAAATGCAGCCGGTCCACCTCAACCACAAGTTCTATTTTCTTCGTAATCTCCTTCATAGTTTAATTTACCTCCTCTAAAAAGGATATGGACATGCTTCTGATGACCAAAGAGACAATTCATCCTAACCAATTTATGGTTCATTTTCCATTCATAAATTTATGGATTCATCAGCGAAATTATGATCCATCTTTTACTCACAGAATATAAGCATTCATTCTCGTATTGATTACAAAACTTTCCCAAAATTTGTGAATCCATTATGTAATTGAGAGTCCCTTTAATTGTTATCATCTACTAAACTCTCACTTCTATAGGTAGTTTAATTGAGTGAATTGTCAATAACAAGTACAATTTTCTTTCCAATAAAATTGGAGCGATATAGAGAAGATTAGCATGGCCCCTGCATAAGGATGACACACGCAAATCGGGAAATGGTCCAAGTAAACATATCTATTGACCTAAAAAAATTATCACTATAAATTTTCTTTAGGAAATGACGTCTATCAACATTTTTAATTTGTACAATTATATTAAAAATGAGCAAATGATTATTATAAAATTGTATTAATTCACAAAAAGATTAACAATCCATAATTAATTATGAATAAATATAATCATATTATAGTATGCTCGAATTGACAATAATTAACTATCACCTCTTGCCCTATAATTAATATAC
>APFE030759098.1:36079-60961 GCA_000404065.3 Pinus taeda | reverse complement strand
TATATAATCTCTAACAATTATGAAACAAAATTTAAAATTTTGTACCAAATGATAGGAACATGACATTTGTGCATAGGACACAATTAACATAATCCAAAAGAAATCCGTCATTCACAAAAAATCAGGTTGGTGGAAGGTGACACACCTAACCTCACTTCCTATATTTAACATATTTCCTTTTTTTTCCTTCAAATATATATATATATATATTATATATATATATATATATATATATATATATATAAAAGGTTGATGTTATTATTATTATTATGTCACTCCTTATGCAGTTAAATCTAGGATTGGTTCCAAGCTATTAGCTTGTCTGTACTGGTACGATTTTTCAATTTTCTGGAGTTAACATTAGGATTTTGGTTGAAATTTTTGGGTGACATCAGCCTGCTACCGTATCTCCAGCTCCAAATTTCGACGGTCGACATCATCCTTCCATGCACAGTAGATCGGGTTGATCCAATTATACAGTGTAGGTACATGAAAGGGAAATTCTTCGTACAACTCAGAGTTAACTTGGTCTTCTTTAAGCTGTGGTGGTATAAATTTCATTTTAAGAGTGTTGGTGGAGAATTTATTATTATGGTTAATGGATTATTGATAAGTGGATTTAGTTGTTTTCGGTCTTCAAAGTGGCTATTTTATTTTTTTCTTGGCGTTGTGGCTTTCATCGGGGATGGATTTCCTATTTCTGTGCCTGTGTTTTATGTGCGGCATAACTCCTCGGTTTTATGTTTTCATTGTTACCAAGTGAGATTTTTTCTTATTTCGGCTGATGTGAGTAGTAAACGTTTTGTGCGGAATGTTGAAGGTGTTTGGTTATGTAGTAGGATGCAAGTTTTCTAGCCTCCTCGACAATGATTTGACATGTAAGTGTATGAACATTATTTTCTAGTTTAATCATTGTGGTGCATAACTTGGAGTTCTAATGGTTCATTGTTTCGTAGAATTTATAGGTGAGACTTTAGAATTTAGAGCATAACAATTATTAGGGTAAGTAGATTGCTGGATTATATCGATGAAAAACTGGTAAGTTTTTGAATTTTCTCTGCGAGTAAAATTTGGTTTAATGGTTCATAAGTGTTAAATACATTATGAGCTTGAGTTTTGAGGTTTGGATGCAATGTTGTAGGAATTAAATAGTAGTGAATGACCCTAACTAGGTTAGATGTTGACCCATCTTTACATCTGCAAAAGTCCTGTGAGCAATTTGTTAATCCCGATTCCATGATTTTCTATGGCGGATACGGCAAATATTTCCGGGAATTTACTCTAAAACTTGTGAAATTGGGAGTATAGGGATATTCACATTTTCAAAAGGCTCGTGAGCAAGGTGGCAGCTCCAACAGCATATCAAGTTTTTTGAGATAGTAAGGGGGTTAGAGTTATATTGACATAAACATCTAGCTTGGGAAGAAAATAACTCCTACCTTAGTCGGGTGCAATGCATAGAAACAAAGGTGTGTTCATCATTAAGTTTCTAAAATTTGAGAGTGTTGGAAGTTGACGCATGTTTACTTTTTAGTAGACTCATGTATGCGATTTTTCTCTTACATTTTATGTTGAGTCCATTATCATAGGACACATTGCTTCTATTAATTTGTTTTTAAAGACACTAAATTTATTGGAATAAAATTTATAGTTTAACCAGTAGGATATTACAGTCTCAGATAGTTTCCAACTAGAAAAATAAAAACGTAAAAGAATTGATGGCCAAATTCAAGTTTCAACAATATTGGAGAACTTTTGAGACCATTGTTACCAGTATTTTGTGTTTCCAACAATAGGATTTTCTAATGTGTTTTCTTCCTAAATTTTATGCATGGAGGAACATGCTTGAGGCATGGTTGTCAGAGTACATTAAAAAAAAAATCAAATTTAGAATAAGGGTACCCCTCTCCATTTTATTTTATTGGGTTTCTTTGGAGTTAGAGGAAACCCGTAGTTTAGGTAGGGACCTACTTTGCGGTTGGGCAATTGGCATGTCTATGGAGAATAATCATAAAGAAAAGGTCGAGCTTCGACCCATCTTGGAAAAGGTTGAGCTTCAAGCGATATTGAAGTTGAAATGATGTTTAAGTTAGTTTCTTTTTACTTTTGTAATTTATGAACCATATTCAAATAATTTTTTCTTTAGATGAGGGATAATAGGTTCATATCTTTTAAACATTTTAATGCTAATTTTATTTTAATTTGTATGTTGGCGTGTGTTATATTCTTTCAGTATCACTTTGAGAGGGATATGGTTGAGGACAAAAAGGTGGTGTTGGTAAAGGTGGACACTTTGAAGAATGTTGTAGATGCATTGATGAAGTCCGTGAGCACTAAAAAGTTTCATTGGTTGAGAGAAAAAATGAGTGTTGTAGGGTTGGATAAATGACTAAGCTCTCTTGTGAGCCCATGCGTGGAAAACAAAATAATAGGTGGGAGAATGTTGGGTGCTAGATTTTAAGCTTCTATGGTAGTTTGTTGCACTAGCATGATCCCGATTATCCACAGTAGTGTGTTCATTCTTTCGACATTTCAAACCCGAAAGGGGGTCCATCATCAGGACTGAATTTGAAGACAGATCTCCTTCCATTTATCCCCTCCGTACAGGGAAGTTATGTTATATTTTAAGCTTCTTTGGTAGTTTTTTGCAGTAGCATGATCCAGATTATCCACAATATCGTGTTCATTCTGTTGACGTTTCAAAACCCAAAGGGGGTCCACCATTAGGACTAAATTTGAAGACAGATCTCCTTCCATGTATCCCCTCCGTACAGGGAAGCTATGTTAGATTTTAAGCATCTATGGTAGTTTTTTGCAGTAGCATGATCTAGATTATCCACAGTATTGTGTTCATTCTGTCGACGTTTCAAACCCCAAAGGGGATCCATCATCAGGACTAAATTTGAAGACAGATATCCTTCCATGTATCCCCTCTGTACAAGGAATTTATGTTAGATTTTAAGCTTCTATGGTAGTTTTTTGCAGTAGCATGATCCGGATTATCCATAGTATTGTGTTCATTCCGTCGACATTTCAAATCCCAAAGGGGGTCCATCATCAGGACTAAATTTGAAGATAGATCTCCTTCCATGTATCCCCTCCGTACAGGGAAGTTATTTTAGATTTTAAGCTTCTGTGGTAGTTTTTTGCAGTAGCATGATCCGGATTATCCATAGTATTGTGTTCATTCTATCGATGTTTCAAACCCCAAAGGGGGTCCATCATCAGGACTAAATTTGAAGATAGAACTCCTTCCATGTATCCCCTCCATACAGGGAAGTTATGTTAGATTTTAAGCTTTTGTGGTAGTTTTTTGTGGTAGCATGATTCGGATTATCCACAGTATTGTGTTCATTCTGTCGACGTTTCAAACCCCAAAGGGGGTCCATCATCAGCACTAAATTTGAAGATAGATCTCCTTCCATGTATCCCCTCCATACAGGGAAGTTATGTTAGATTTTAAGCTTTTGTGGTAGTTTTTTGCAGTAGCATGATCCGGATTATCCACAGTATTGTGTTCATTCTGTTGATGTTTCAAACCCCAAAGGGGGTCCACCATCAAGACTAAATTTGAAGACATATCTCCTTCCATGTATCCCCTCCGTATAGGGAAGTTATGTTAGATTTTAAGCTTCTGTGCTAGTTTTTTTCAGTAGCATGATCTGGATTATCCACATTATTGCGTTCATTCTATCGACATTTCAAACCCCAAAGGCAGTCCATCATCAGGACTAAATTTGAAGACAGATCTCCTTCGATGTATCCCCTCCGTACAGGGAAGTTATGTTAGATTTTAAGCTTCTGTGGTAGATTTTTGCAGTAGCATGATCCGGATTATCCACAATATTGTGTTCATCCTGTTGACGTTTCAAACCCCACAGGGGGTCCATCATCATGACTAAATTTGAAGACATTTCTCCTTCCATGTATCCCCTTCGTACAGGAAAGTTATGTTAGATTTTAGGCTTCTATGGTAGTTTTTTTCAGTAGCATGATCCGGATTATCCACAATATTGTGTTCATTCTGTCAACGTTTCAAACCCCATAGGGGGTCCATCATCAGGACTAAATTTGAAGACAGATCTCCTTCCATGTAACCCCTCCATATAGGGAAGTTATGTTAGATTTTAAGCTTCTATGGTAGTTTTTTGCAGTAGCATGATCTGGATTATCCATAGTATTGTGTTCATTCTATTGACGTTTCAAACCCCAAAGGGGGTCCATCATCAGGACTAAATTTGAAGACATATCTCCTTCCATGTATCCCCTCTGTATAGGGAAGTTATGTTAGATTTTAAGCTTCTGTGGTAGTTTTTTGCAGTGGAATGATCCGGATTATCCACAGTATTGTGTTCATTCTGTCGACGTTTCAAACCCCAAAGGGGGTCCATCATTAGGACTAAATTTGAAGACAAATCTCCTTCCGTGTATCCCCTCCGTATAGGGAAGTTATGTTAGATTTTAAGCTTCTATGGTAGCTTTTTGTAGTAGCATGATTTGGATTATGCACAGTATTGTGTTCATTCTGTCGACGTTCCAAACCCCAAAGGGGGTCCATCATCAGGACTAAATTTGAAGACAGATCTCCTTCCTTGGGTGTGCTATATTATTTCGATGACTAGTCATAGGGGGGAAAACCCTTCTTTTTGGGGGATTTCAAGCGTGCGGTAGTCCCCCTACACAGGGTCTGGGGCAGTGCCGTAGGAAATATTGTTTTGGACCCTATATTGGGTGGGCAGACCTATTTAAGGTTTTGCACATGGTTTTGGGTATGGTGGTTCTTTTCCCATGGTATTTTGTGGATCCGATCAAGGGAATTATGGTTATGTTCTAATCTAAGGTCAATGGATTGGGGTTTATGAATGCTTCACCATGTATATATATGTATTGTAGCATTGAAAAGAATATAATGAAAAATCGATTTTGTAATCCCAATTTTGGTATCCATGGGAGAAAACCTGTGTATTTTTTATATTCTCGTTATTTTATATTTTATATTTTTAGAATTCGTATGTAGTTAATTTCTGTACAACGTTAAAACCTACAGTTTTTGGATTTGTTAGCTTAAACTTTTAGATATAAAGAATAATAATATTTCTGTAAAATTGCTTTAAATAAATGTCTTATAAAAATAATTTGTTGAATTTATTTCTTTATTGATAAAAGAATAAAGTATTTTAAATTACATTTGTTAACACTAGTAGAAAATGAGAAATTAGTGACTAAGTGACTTAAAAATTTAGTCACTGCCACTTTTCCAAGTGAAATACTACAAAAAATGAGAAATCTTAAGTGACCCAACTAAAAACGACTAACATAAATGACTAATTTAGTCCCAGGTTGAAATATACGACTACCTAATAAGTATTACAACTAAAAATGACTAAGGTGAATGGCTAATTTAGTATAACATCAAAAATATGACTACCTAACAAGTACTACAATAATATGAATCAATCGTTTATATTAGTCATTTTATTACGAATTGATACTCTTATTTTACTTCGACTCAAATTGTTACATAAGGCATAAAGTATTAAATGTCAAACTATTTTAACCATTATCCTCGGTTGGCTTCCCTTATTTCTCTCTCACCTTACCTTTATAATGAGGAGCCTACTCTCTCTATGGCCTTTTACAATTTTGTGGGTGCAATTTGTACCATTGAATATATATATATATATATATATATATATAGATATATATAATATATATATATATATATATATAATATATAATATATATATATAATATATATATATATATATATATATATATATATATATATAATATTTAATAGAGAGAGAGAGAGAGAGAGAGAGAGAGAGAGAGAGAGATATCAGGAATTCTTGGGGTATTCAAATAGTGACGTAAGTACCTTTGAGGTCTCTGTTGATGTTGAAGTTTATGTTGGATTTAGCAAAACTCAGTAGTACATATGAGTGGAAACTTTGACACTACTATACTTCTATAGTTCGGCTGTATTATCAGATTTTTCTTGCATTTTTTTAAAACCCAAACTTTTATTTGATATCCGATAAACAAAATTATCATTGAATATCCAATGATACACTATTCATATATATGCTACTAATTATGTTCATTGAATATTTGACGATAATTGAATGTTTTCTAGATATCCAACAAACATTCACATTTTTTCAAATATATGACATTTGATCAAATCAATTATAAATTGACCATAAATTAACAAACTCAATAAATATGCCACTTTATAAATCAATACTATTTTAAACTTGAATTTAGTTCATTTACATTTACACCCTACCTGTTTATTTATTTTTGATCATCCTTTAATTTTTGAGCTTAATGATCTGATCTTTGAAGTCATGATAGAACCCCAATAATTGGAGCACGAACATATGGTCATGGGAACTACCAGGGTGAGATTGGAAAAGGCATTGGGGGTGTTAGTGTCAGTCTTTGAAGCCTTCCACCAGTTATCAAACATGCTCTTACAAAGTAGTCTTAGGTCTACGATTTTTTTTCCAAAGTTTTCCAAGTGTCTCACCATTTGGCTGAGTGTGCCTGTTAGAAAATTATATATGACAGAGCAATGGAACACATAAAATATTGCAGAAATATAAACACAGAAAACGCATAAAACAAGAGAGACACAGATCTACGTGGTTCACCTAGTTTGGGCTACATCCACGGAGAAACTGCCAATCCTCCTTTTATTATATTATCCAGCAAACTGAAAGAGATACAACCTACAGTAGATCTGTTGTAACTCCCTCTTTGCTCTCAATCTTCTTTCTTTTCCTCACTCAAAATACTGATGTCTATAGACGCAATACAATTCCCTTATAGATTGTGATGGGTTGCCTTATAGGGCAAAAAAGCCTAAACTAAACATAACTTCTACCATTAGATCAGCTGCCTAATGAACAGACTAAATTGACTAGAAATTACTATACTAAATGATTGCCCCCCCCAAACCCTTGTGGGGGGTGGGGGGGGACAAGTCCCCCCCGCCCCCCCCCACGTGGAGAGGTGTACAATCTTCTTGGGGTATACATCTGGCTGAAACCTTTGAATACTGAAGATAATTAGGCTCCACACCCAACAATCTCCCACTTGGAGACTGATTATAACAACTCCATCGTTGCTTCATTTGCTAGACAATGACTCCACTTTGGACCTGGATGTTTCTCATCTTCTTCATCATACTTGAAGACCAATTGAAACTGAGTAGATTCCCAGTTTCTCCCTGGTTACAACTTTTGTTAACATATCTGTAGGATTCTGGCTAATGTGTATCTTTTCCAGCTTCAACTGTCCATCTTCCAATGCTGACCGTATGAAATGGTACTTGAGATGTATATGCTTAGTCTTGGAATGAAATGCAGAGTTCTTTGCAAGATGTATGGCACTCTGACTGTCACTGTATAACCTACCCAACTCCTTCTTCTTACCCAATTCATCCAGAAACCTTTGTAACCAAATCATTTCTTTACTACCCTCTGTAGCAGCAACATACTTTTCTTCTGTTGTTGAGAGTGCAACAAAACTTTGTAGCTTTGAGGCCCAACTAACAACTATTCCACCTACAGTAAACACATACCCTGTTGTGCTCCTCCTGTTATCTCTATCGCCTGCCATATTTGCATCAACATATCCCTCTAGAGAAATGTTTGAACCACCAAAGCATAATGCTTGATTTGTGGTACCTCTCAACTATCTGAGAATCCACTTCACCACCATCCAATGTTCTTTTCCTGGATTGTTCATGTACATGCTTACAACTCCCACTACATGTGCAATATCAGGCCTTATGCAGACCATTACATACATCAAGGTTCCAACTACTGATGCATATGGATTTTTAGAGATATGAGCCATTTCTTCCTGAGTCTTGGGACACGCCTCCTTACTTAATTTGAAATGGCTAGCCAAAGGTATACTAAGTGGTTTTGCATTCTGCATATTAAACCTTTTCAACACCTTTCCTATGTACTCACTTTGAGACAATGTTAATTTGTGATTCTTCCTGTCTCTAGTTATTCTCATATGAAGGATTTGTTTTGTAGCACCCAAATCCTTCATTTAAAATGAGTTTTCCAATTTTCTTTTGAGCTCATTTATCTCCTGCATGTTAGAACCTGCAACAAGCATGTCATCTACATATAATAACAATATAATATAGCTTCCATCATTTTGCCTTTTGAGATAAACACAATGATTAGAGTGACATCTAGTATAACCTTGTTCAGACATAAACCTATTAAATTTTAGATACCACTGCCTTGGAGCAAGTTTTGAGCCATACAAGCTCTTCTTCAACTTGCACACTACTTTCTTTTTCTCTTTTACCTCATATCCTTGTGGCTGCTGCGTATATGTCTCTTCCTCCAAATCCCCATGGAGAAAGGTTGTCTTTACATCTAATTGCTCAAGACGGAAATCTTCAAGTGCTACTAGACTTAAAATAGTTCTGAATGAAGTCATTTTAACAATAGGAGAAAATATTTCATCAAAGTCTATACCCTTTTTCTGTGCAAACCCTTTCACCACAAGTCTAGCTTTATACCTATTTCTACCTCCATCTTCTTCCTTCAATTTGTAAACTCATTTATTCTGCAATGTTATTTTACCTGCAGGAAACCTAACAAAGGCCGAAGTCTAGTTATGTGCTAAGGAGTCCATCTCTTCTTTCATGGCTTGCTCCCACTTCTTCCTGGTTTCTACCTGCACTGCTTCTTCATAAAATTCTAGTTCACTAGAATTAGTCAACAATACATAATATAATGAAGGAGAGCATTGTTCAGGTGGTCTACTTATCCTGGTAGATCTTCTAACACCACTTTCAGGTGTTTGAGGTGCTTATTACTATTGTGGTTGTTGTTCTCGCTGTTGATCATTATGATTTTCATGCACCATTACTTTTCCTATGATATCGTCAAGCACTGTGTATTCTCTATTTTCTTTTTCCTGTTTCTTTTCTTGTAGCCAATCCTTATACAAAACCTTTTCATTGAATATTACATCTCTGCTCCTAATGATTTTATGTTTTTCATAATCATAAAAGTGATAACCAAAATCATTAACACCATATCCAATAAAGGTACATTTCTTTGATTTTGCCTCAAGCTTTGTTCTATTTTCATTATTACTGTGGACAAAAGATTCACTACCAAAAGTCTTTAAAAAGGAGTAGTTTACCTTTTATCCTGTCCATGCCTCCTCTGGAATACCACCATCCAAGGAACTTGAAGGCCCTCTATTTATTAGATAAACAACAGTATCTACAACATCTGCCGAAAATTGTAAAGGCAATCCTGCATGCAATCTCATGCACCTTGCACGCTCCATGATTGTCTTGTTCATCCTTTCTAACATACCATTTTCTTGTGGTGTTCCTAGAACTGTATTCTCTCTGCGAATTCCATTCTCAGAACAATACCTATCAAACCCTTTGTTGCAATATTCACCTCCATTGTCTGATCTGAGACACTTCAACCTTTTTCCTGTCTCATTTTCAAGCAAAGCTTTCCATTTCTTAAAAGTATCAAATACATCAGATTTATTTCGAATACAATAAATCCAGATTTTTCTAGTTGCATCATCAATAAAAGAAACATAATAATGAGAGCCACGAAGAGATGATACTTGAGCAGGTCCCCTTACATCTGTATCCAAAAGCTCTAATTTTTCATTCTTCTTTTCTTTCCCAACTCTAAGGAATCTGACTCTCTTCTGTTTTCCATAAACACAATTCTCACAGAATTTTAAATCAACATGCTTCAAACCCAGCAACAAATTTCTTGAGTGAAGAATCTGCATCCCCTTCTCACTCATGTGCCCAAGCTTATGATGCCAAAATGTTGTATCTTCTCCTGTAGAGGTTAAAGCATTAACATAATTAGAAATACCATTGTATAAATACAATGTACCATCCTTTGCTCCTTTCGCTATTACCATGGATCCTTTAGTGAACTTCCAAGTTTTATCTGTGAAAGTAGTTACGCAACCTTCACCTTCCAACTGCCCTGGTGAAATCAGATTTTTCTTCAGATCTGGAACATGCCTTACGTACTTTAATAGCCAGTGATTTCCATTTTTCTGTTTTATGAAAATTGTACCCATTCCAACGATTTTAGAGGGTTTATCATCACTTAATCGAACCTATCCAAAATCCCCTTGAACATAATCGTGAAAATGTTTCTTACTAGGTGTGGCATGGAACGAGGCCCCTAAATCTACCACCAAGGCATCAATAATATTTTCTAAAGAAAGAATCAAAGCATCTTGCAGCACATCACCTGTTACATTTTCTTCATGATTAGTTTCTTGTTGTGTGTCTCCTTCTTTTCCCTTCCGAGACTTGCAATCTTTATTCAAGTGTCCTTTCTTCCCGCATTTCTAGCACACTATCCCTGATCTGGACTTGGATTTTCCTTTTCTTGACTTACTGCGATATCCAGGGCTCTTTCCTCTTTCCATTTTTCTTCCCCTAGTCTCTACAGTCGAAGAATTATGTGATGTCCCATTGGAGCTTTTCCATCGCATTTCCTCGATAAGGATTGCATCGACAACATCATCAAACTTTAAAGTACTAGATCCAGAGACAGAGTTACTGATGGCCATAATTAAACCATTCCAACTTTTTGGCAATGAGCGCAGAAATAACAGAGCCCTAACTTCATCATCAAAAGTTACCCCTACAGAACTTAATTGACTTGTAACTGTATTAAAATCATTTAAATGATCAACAACAGATTCACCTTTTGACATTTTCATATTAAATAAATGCTTCATGAGAAATACGTTATTTGAGGCCGAGGGTTTTTCATATAGTTTGGTCAATGCCAACATTAAACCCTCTATTGTCGTTTCCTTTGAATTATTAAATGCTATCGACGCTGCAAGGCACAATCGTATTGTTCCAAGTTCCTTTTTATTGAGAATATCCCATTCTATGTCTGTCATACTCGTCGGCTTCTTTGTCTTTCTGCTCAATGGTAGGTACAGATCTCTCTGATACAGATAATCTTCCATCTGCATCTTCTACAGCTGGTAGTTTTGGCCGTTAAATTTTTTGACTCTAAACCTACCATCTTCCACCATTTCTCCCACTCGAACTAGGAACCCTTCTCTCCTGCAAGTTTATCAGCCAAATAGACCTTTGGCTCTAATACCAGCTATTAGAAAATTATAATTACGGGGAATCGAACACATAAAATATTGTAGAAATATAAACACAGAAAACACAGAAAACAAGAGAGACACAGATATACATGGTTCACCCAGTTTGGCCTACGTCCACGTAGAAATAGCCAGTCCTTCTTTTATTATATTATCCAGCAATCTGAAAGAGATACAACCTATAGTAGATGTAGTGACCAATCCAGGGGTGCTAGATTAGACTAAATTTAATGTCAACCAAGGTAGGTAAATTTAGAGGCACGTGTCTAAAATTTATAGACCTAAAAGGATCTCATCTGCCTAAATAAGTGTCTTTTGTGACAGGCTACAACACTCTTTTACAAGAGATTGAAATATGTTTCCTTTCACAATTTAAACACTTAGATTATCTAATTTAATTAATTGTTCTAAAATAGAGTGTTACTCGTCTGAGCTCTCAATCCTCTTACAAGGATATAATTCACAAAAGAAACTCTTTCAAGATAACACGCTAAGCATACCAAAGATCAAATTCATACTAAGCATACAAAAAATCCAATTCATGAAAACAGAGTCCATAGAAATATCTTGAAGTTCAATGTTCAATTAAACCTTTTACAAAGTCTGATTCAATAATTTTGCAATTGAATTTTCAAGCTACCACTATGAACCATACAATAACAATCGAAAGAACTTCTAATCAAATTGATCAACTCACAAGCAATGAGATGACATTAAACGCTATTCAGATCTGAAGACTAAGTTCTAGGAAATAGAAACGAAAGTGTACCAATCTTCACATAGGGCCCTTCTATGCTTTGATGGCACACTTAGAAAAACTTCAGATGATAAGAACGCTAAATCATAAACACCATATGAAATTCTTCCTTTGATTAAATTATGAGAATAGATTACATGCAAAACAGAGTTCTGGAATACACAGTCTTAAGTCTGCTCTTGTCTAAATCCCTTTCTTCACTAGCATTCCTCCTCTTTATTACAATTTACATCCAAACATATATTCATTATCGCTTTATATGTTTCTGCTTTTACAATAAAAAATGTTATTTTTCATTTTTTCCTAATCCTAACTGATTTCTAAAACAAAACGAAATTAGTTTAGGTAACTTCAGATTTTTGCTTCTTTTACAACCAAAAATGCTGGGTTTGACCAGCATTGACCATGTATTAAGGAGCTCCAAATTCGATGCTAAATAGATTTTCCACCATGTATGTACATCCTAGATCACGTCCTTATCTTCTATTCCGATTTTCCTACCATGCCACGTGTCACATCATAAACCAATTACAGGAAGTCATGACATCCCATAATTTTGTTGAAAATTTCCAATTTTTAACATAAAAATCCATAAATTAAATTTAATGTAAAATAACAATTATAATGCTTCATTAATCAATTTTAATGGACTATGAAGAGTTTATGGAAGAAAATAATAAATAAATGATGGATTTTTAGAAGAAAAGAATGGCAATAAAATAGTATCAGCATCTCCCCCAAACTCAATGATTTAGCATGTCCTCATGCTAATCCTAATGTGCTCCCTTTATATTCTGTTCATGCTTGTGCCTTTGCCGCTTGTAGCAATACATCTATATTCTTCTGAACTTGGAACTCATGTTTCATATTCTTATATTTTTCTTTGAGAACTTTTTTCTGAGTGTACCATTTTGTCGCCCATTTGCACGTTTCAGTTTGATCAGTCTTAAGTTCTTTGATTTGCTTCTTCAGTTTCTCATTTTTCTATTGAATCTTCTTGCTCTGAGCTCTCAACATTTCATTTTCCTTCTTTATGACCTTCTCTAACATGTTTTCTTCCATCAATTCCTCTTTTAGCTCTTCAATCTATTTCTCTAACCATCTTTGTTTCTTGTTTGCAGGTGTTGGTTCTTTCCTTTCTCCCGTGTTACTCTCAATTTCCATTTTTGCTCCCTGTTCTAGCTGTGAATTAGTATTGCTTTCAATTTCCATTGGTGCATTTGCATTCGGCTTTGGTTGATCATCTTGTGTTTGATTCATTTTTATTCTCCTTGATCTTCTCTTATAAGTAGTGAAGATTTTGTCTTTTTCAATTTTCTTGGCAGGTTCTTGCCTCATCCTTCTTGTCCTTACACTACTGCTGGGTTGAGGAACGTTGCTTGACTTACGCTCAGGGATTTCCTCGTCAATATCAAGCATAAACTCTGTGCGTTCTTACTGTTCCTATTCATCTTCTCTAATTTTAATTTGATTGTCAATCAAAAATTCTTTCCATGTTTTTCCTCTCCTCTGCAACTCAAATTCAATTATAATTTTGATCAACCCAAAATGATACAAACTCCTATCTTCGTTACCTTTTTGTTTCTGACTGGTTTTCGACATTTTAGTCAAACTCTGTAAGAGAAAATAGGGCAAGCTGATGGTGCATTGACCTTTTAAGTGCAACAGGATTTTTATGTGATATAGGTATACTATACTGTAACGTCCTTCAAATGTAACAAATTTCTGAATAATGTATACCATCTCGTCCCATGGGTGAATTAGCCAGCTTCTAGGAACACCTTTTTTCCAATTGACAGAGGAAACCCTCGACCTAGACATAAACTGAGTCCATGATTTTTCTCTAAATTGCTTGGTTTTGAAATACTTTTCCACTTCTGCACTGATTCCCAATGTTTGTGCTATGGTATCCTCTAAAATTCTAAAAGAGAAATTTCCTATTAAAGCTTTCTCTCCATTGAAGGAAAATGCAAATTGCTTCGTAAATTCTTCATTGTTTCCATTGAATTTATCTAGAAAAGACAACCAATGTTTTTCCCTTAAAATCGTGACATAGTCTTCATGATATTGTGAACTATCAAATTTTTCGAGCTCTACTCTATTGGTCATTTTGTTAAAAATCTCTGTTCTAACCCTCTTTTTTTTATGCTCAAAAGTTCAATCAGGGTTTTCAATTTGTTACCTCTTTTCCTGCGTTCCACTGAGCTGACCTGGTAACGTCCTCGATTCTCTGAGTTTACTTCTTCAATTGCTTGAGCTGACCTAGTTAACGTCCTCAAATTCTGGGGGCGGAAGTAAAAAAACTCGGGATAAGCTTGTCTGCTATATGTTCTCCCTTTATAGCACCTACTATCTCAGCCCTCTTTGAGAAACTCAGAGTCTGAATACTAACATCGTAACTAACTTTATGAACTCAGAGTTTTATAAAATGAAAACTCAACAGCCGACCTTCATCCAATTTCTGTGATGATAATGTAGAGTCGAAAGGCGTATTCAAATCATGAATATAGAGGAGCAGTACTGATTTGCAGAAGCATAATCATGATAACTCACTATGCAAATTTTGTGATGATAACGGATATATTTCATAAGCAGAATTGGGTCAAAAGATTGTTTTATAACTCCAGCAGTCGAAATGAATGAAATCATTTGGGAACAGATGGTTTAACACTTGTCTTTCCATTGAACGGACTTGTACATTGAGTATCCACTACTTGTTGGTACTTGATTGCGAGAAGGCCGATTTAAAAATGATGAGTTGATGATAAGGTTTGAAAAGCGGTGTAAAAAAAGGTTTGAAGAGCGTAGTAGGAATAGAAGTAGGCTAAGGTGTGATAGGAAATGATAAGCAGAGTGATAATGGGGTGAGTAGTTAGGAATAATACAAAGGTGATGGTATAAGGGTTTTTAAAATTGATAACAAGCAATAATAATTATCATTTTTAACACTAAAATAATTTAAGAATTTTAAATGCTAAAAATTAAAAGTTCAACAATACATTACACTTGTTGGTTGACAAAATGCTGATTTGGCTTGCACAGGTATGACCGATCTATTTGTACAGGTATGACTGATCTTCATTGTCTAAAACAAGTCCCTTTGAAATGAAATTGAATATAACAGGCCCCTTTAAAATCTGATTAACTCTGAAGAACCATGTTTGTGAAGCTTCTTTTATCCTTGGTGTTGATGTAGCGTTGATTATAATTCTGATGATAAGCAACCTTTGAAAACTTTGTTGAAGTAGCCTGATGTATCTTGAATGCAGTCTTTAACAGGTCCCTCTGATATTGGTGATGTTGACACAGCCTTCTGAATAGGTCCCTCTGATATTGGTAATGTTGATTACACTTCTGAACAGGTCCCACTGCATATTGCTTGAACATGTCCCTCTAATTAGAACAAAAACAACTCTTTTATTGAAATATTGAATTATTGAAACAAATTCCTTGAAGATTTAAAAATGAGGAGATGAGATAGGAAAAACCATTGTTTCTTCTCCCCCACTAGGGCTGTGACTTGTCCTCAAGTCATTATTGAAGTGATGAAAAACAGTAAACAAGTAGAACAAGGAATTGTTACCAGCCAAAGGATTGGTTTTCTAGTAAGAATTCTGGGTTAGAGTGCGCCAGAGTCTGGTTTTCACATCTAAACCATTAATTTTTTTTATTTTTTATTTTTATTTTTTAATTTTGTGGTTTTTTTGTATTTTGTATTATTATTTTTTTATTTTTATAGTTGCTTTTGTTTTTTGTTTTTTTGTTTTGTTTTTAAAATGAAATTGAATGAACTAATGTAGAGATATCACAGCTGAAGGCTGCAATATCTCAACCTCCCTTTGTTGAGATACAGTTTGAAGAAAATCCTCCTTGCTCATGGGCTTATGATAGAGTTTCAACCTATGTCCATTGACAATAAAGGTGTTGCCTTCTCCATCAATTGTAGTAAGCTTGATTGATCCATTTTCATATACTTGATCTATTTCATAAGGGCCCATCCAATGTGTTGTAAATTTGGCTTTATGATCTCTGAATTTAGAGTCAAAGGGTAAAGCCCAGTCTCCTTCTTTCAACTGTTTCCTTTTAATGTGTGCATCATGCCACTGCTTCCTTTATTTCTGCATTAGGATTGTTGTCTCCTCTTCTTGCTGCCTCATTTCATCTAACTGGTTCAATTGCCCCGAATTCTCTCTTGTTGGGCTTCATTGAGATCAATTCCTAAATCTGCAGCCATCTTATAAGTATCTATTTGAAATTCAAGAGGAAGTGTTACCTCTTTTCCATACACCAGCTGATATGGTGTAAATCCTGTAGTGTTTTTCCACGTTATTCTGTAAGTCCAGAGTGCATATTTGAGCTTCTCCTCCCAATTATTTATGTTAATTGCTACTGTCTTAATGATAATTCCTTCCAATGTTTTATTTGTAGATTCCACCTGGCCATTGGCCCATGGATGGTAAGGGGTACTTTTCTGGTGCTTGATTTTATATTTTTCTGTAATGTCTTTGACCAGCTTTGAAGTAAACTGAGTACCTTGATCTGTCACTATCTCCCTCGGTACTCCATATCTTACAAAAATTTCTTCAAAAAGGAAGTTTACCACTATTTGTTCAGTTGCCCGGACTAGTGCTTTTGCTTCAGCCCATTTTTTCACGTAATCAGTACATACTAGGATGTACTTTTTGCCTTTGGAAGTTGGATTGATGGGTCCTACAAAATCTAGAGCTCATTTTTCAAATGGCTCTAAATGTACTTGAGGCTGAAGTGGCATTTCATTTGTAGCTGTTGGTCTGCCCATTCTTTGACAGCTATCACAACTTTTCACATACTTCTTGGAATCCTTAAAAATAGATGGCCAATAGTATCCAAGACTGAGAATCTTGAATGTTGTTCTTTTGGATGCAAAATGCCCACCACACGGTTCATCATGGCAAGATTTTAAAATATCAATTATTTCATCATTTCTTACACATCGTCTAATAATCATATCATAACCGGTGTAAAATAAATCTCCATTAACCCATGAATATCTAGCACTTTGTTTGATCAACCTCTTCTTTTCCTTGGGAGTAAAATATGGAGGTGTTTTTCCTGTGGACAAATAATTGGCTAAGTCAGCATACCAAGGATTCACTATTGAAATTGCAAAAAAAAATTCTTCTGGAAAGGAATCTTCAACCGAAACAACCTCACCTGAATTTTGCAGTCTAGAAAGAAAATCTGCCACCTGATTCTCCTTACTTGGTTTATCTAACACTGTAATATTAAATTCCTATAATAATAACAGCCATTTGGCAACTCTGCCATTAGTTATTGGTTTATTCATTAAATACTTAATGGTAGAGTGGTCAGTATGTACAAAAACCTCATAACCAGTTATATAATGTCGGAATTTATTCACAGCATGTATGATTGCAAGCATTTCTTTTTTAGTGACTGTGTAGTTTAATTCTGCAGGTGTTAGATTTTTACTAATGAAATAGATGGCATAATTAAAAGACTCTTCTTTTTGGCCTAATGAGGCACCTACTGTAGTATCAGATGCATATGTAAAGATGTGAAATGGTAGGGTCCAGTTAGGTCCTTTTAAGACTGGTGTGGTTGATAACTTTTCTTTGAGTGTTTGAAAAGCTTTCTGACAATTCTTATTCCAGTTGAAAGGTGTATCTTTTGCTAGAAGCTTAAACAGAGGTAAAGCTATTTTACTAAAATGTTCAATAAACCTTCTGTAATAGCTTGCGTACCCAAGAAAACTTCTTACCTCTTTTTGAGTCTTCAGAATTGGCAAATTGACAATGATCTGGATTTTTGATGGATCAACTTTAATGCCTTGGGAAGAAATATAGTGACCTAATACTATCCCTTCATTTAACATCATGAAACACTTTTCATTGCTCAGGAACAGATTAGCTTCAATACATCTCTTCAAAACTTTTTCAAGATTTTCTAATGAATGCTCAAATGAAGTACCATACACTGAAAAATCATCCATGTAAACTTCAACACATTCATGAACTAAATCAGCAAAAATAGCTAAGACAGCTCTCTGAAATGTAGTTGGAGCATTGCAAAGTCCAAATGGTAAAACATTATAGGCATAAGTGACCCAGGGACAGGTAAAAGTGGTTTTGTCCTGGTCCTCTAAGGCTATCCTGATCTGGTTATAGCCACTGAAACGATCAAGAAAAGAGAATGATGATTTCCCAGCTAGTGTGTCTAGCACTTGGTCAATAAATGGTAGTGGGAAATAATCCTTGAGTGTTGCTTTGTTCAATTGTCTGTAATCAACACAAATCCTCCACTTTCCATTTTTCTTGGGCACTACTACCAATGGGGATACCCACTGATTGTCAGAGATAGGATAAATAAAATTAACTTTCAATAATTTTTGTAATTCATCTCTAACAATATCCTGAAGCATGGGATTCATTCTTCTCTGTTTGATATTACTATCTGTATAAATATGGTGAGTGCATGTTTCAGGGTGAATTCAGTGCATATCGGTGTAGTCCCAAGCAAATGATTTCTGATATTTTCTCAATAATTGAATCAATTTTTCCTCCTGAGATGAGTCTAGGTGAGTGCTAATATTCAAAGTTTTTCCTGGACTAATCTCTATGGTCTTTCTCTGTGTGTTTGTGATAGATTGAATGGGAAAAATGTTTTGAAATATTGTTTGCAAAGAATGAATGGTGCATGTTTCCTGAAAATTTTGTGCCAAAAGTTCATCTGTAGCATGGTATTGGTCAGTTCTTAATTCTTCGGAAATATCAGGTTGAGAAAGGAACAATTCTACCAAATCATCATTATTATGTTCTTGAAAATCATAGATTTGATTGGTGTTGAAAACAGATTGAACTTCTTCCTTATCATTGTATTTACATCAAGCCATAAATTGTGTGCTACTGCTAGTGATTGTGCTGATGGGTAGAGAGTGAGTTGTTTTCTTTCAGTTCCTTGTGAAATAATCATATTACCCGATCTACATCCTATGAATGCATCAACAGTTGCTAACCATGGTCTACCAAGGATGATAGGGTGTCCTCCTAAATTAGATTTTGGCTGAAGAACTAAAATGTCCAGTGGATACTCCCAAGAGTCCAGTGAAACAATTATGTCCTCCAAAATCCCTTCAGGAATCACTTTAGACCTATCAGCTAGTTCTAGAACAATTATTGTGTGCTGCAAGTTTGTGAGCTGTAGTGTTTTCATTGTTTCAAGGGTCATCACATTTATTGTGGCCCCAAGGTCAATTAAGGTGTTTGGAATATGTATGTTGTTAATGATTGTAGTGACTCTGGGAATACCAGGATCAACATACTTTTCCATTGAAATGGTGCTTTTCATAAGGCCGTCTAAATGTCTAATAACATGAATAGTTTGTGGATAACCTCTTTTCCTGGTAGGCTTCTTGAGGCATAGTTCTTTGATTTCTTTAGTATATATGGGAATGTCTTTTATGGCTTGTAATAGTGGAATTTTTATATAGACATTCTTTAGCTCATCTGAAACATCAAACTGTGGTATAGACATGGGAAGTTTTGCTTGGACCAATCTTTCTAGAAAAGGTGGTGGACGCAGCGGTTGCATTTGTTTATTTTTGATGTCATCATTTTGTTTCCTTTGAGTTGGAGTTTCATTTTCATTTTCTTCGTTTTCTTCTTGTTTTTCAGCTATTGGAGGTTCTTTTTGAAGTACCTTACCAGACCTCAAATTGATATTTTGTAAAGGTAATGTGGGATATGATGGTCCCTCATCTACACTATAAGCTGGTCTCTCTGCTCTATTATTTGGATTTGGTATAGGTTGAGCAGGAATCTGAGTGGGTCTAGGAGGTTGTTGGTTAGATGGAAGTTGTAATTGAGGTGGATTTATTGGTGGAGGAGCAGGAAATGCTTGTTAAGTGTTTTGGGGTTAATAAACAACTTGGTGCTGAGGATATTGTTGATATGTTTGAGGATATTGCAAATGTGGTTGATGATACTGTTGATATGGCTGAGAATACTGTTGGTATGGTTGAGGATATGGTTGATATTGTTGAGAGTATTGTTGAAATGGTCTCCATTGTTGCTGTGGGTAATTTTGGTGTTGCCATGGCATGGGTACATTCCAAGAATTCTGAACATATATATGATCTTGTGCATGAAATTACAAATTTTGGTTTGGAAACATACGTGAAGGTGGAGGTCTTGGTTGCCATGGTCTCTTTGCACCCATGAAACACACATTCTCCATATCTGTGTTAGCTTCCACATTACAATTCTGCAAAATCTTGAATTTAGAGCAATGAAATATATCATGATTTTTAGTACAAAAGGCACAAACTTGAATGTTTTCTAGTGGGAAGTCTTTCAAAGCATGTTTCTTCCAGCATTTTGGACAAAAGACAGCCATTACTTGATCTTCCTCTTCTTGTCTTTTATTTGCTTTCAGAGTGTCAATTTGAGTTCCTAGGGTACTTAATAGATCTGTTTTGAATTCTTCTAACAAGTTTTCAATTTCAGCTCTTGTGACACTTGCTAAAGCAGATTTTGTGGCTTTGGATGATATGGCTCTTTTTCCATTTCTGGCTTTGCTCCTAGAATACTTTTCACATAAATCAGAAATTTCTTCGAAAGGTAAAGTGGAAATATCACCCTTGCCCATCAAATTAAGATCATCTAAGTATTCCTCTCGAATTCCCTTCAAAAATATTGTTCGAATAAGATCAAGAGACATGGTTCTATGTTTTGATTTTTGTAAATTGTAAACAAATCGTTCCAAATACTCCTCTAAATTTTCATCCTCTTGTTGATTCATCCTAAAGATATCATCTTTAGAATCATTCGATCTGCAATAAGGTTCGTATTTCTTTAGGAATATTTTTCTCATGCCATCCCAATTAGTTATTGCATATTCACCAAGTCCCATGAACCATCTTAATGTTGATGCTTTTAATGTTGCTGGGAAGAGTTTAAGCCTATGGGCATCATCTGTGTAACCATATGTTCGACATACTATGTCAAACTCAAACAGGAATGAATCTGGGTCTTCTTAAGCCGTGCCATAAAAGTTTGGTAACACAGATGGAGTTATGTTTTTCATTTTTATTTCCTCATCATGATTTTCTCCTGGTTCTTGAATAGGAAACTTAAAGGTTGGCTCTTCCTCCTCTCTTCGATCTTGTTGTTCAGGAGTGGGTCTTCTTGTTGATCCTCCTCCTTCCTCAGCCATATTAATGGATTCCTCTGTTGATTTAATTTCTTGTTCAGTGTCACTTGTTTCAAAGAGAAATTATTCTAGTAATTTTTCTCCTTCTTGAGATTTTTCAAAATCAGTAGGTTCAAGGAGAGATTGTTGAGTTATTTTACTACTTTCTCTTTTTATAGAGGATTCAGGGAGATGTTTCTTCTGTGATTCGTGTGCCAATAGAATTTCTCTCTCAATGAGTGCGAGTCTTTGCCTTGATTTCTGTTTATCCTCTAATTTTTGTATGGTGACTTTCCCAGCTCGTGTTATGTGTTCAATTTTTCCTAAAGGGTCTGCTCCTAGTGGTGGATTAGTTTTTGGATGGGGGGTTTTTATGAATCTACCTTTATCATCTCTAGATATAGACATAAGTAAACATGACTTCTAAGATGAATTAAAATTAAATCTATGTTTTTGTTTGTTTTTTTTTTTTTTTTTAGAAATCCTCTAATTGCACCTCCCCGGAAACAACGCCAAAATGTAATGACCAATCCACGGGTGCTATATCAGACTAAATTTAATGTCAACCAAGGTAGGTAAACTTAGAGGCACGTTTCTAAAATTTATAGACCTAAAAGGATCTCATCTTCCTAAATAAGTGTCTTTTGCGACAAGCTACAACACTCTTTTACAAGAGGTTGAAATATGTTTCCTTTCACAATTTAAACACTTAAATTATCTAATTTAAACAACTATTCTAAAAAAAGAGTGTTACTCGTCTAAGCTCTCAATCCCGTTACAAGGATATAATACACTTAAATTATCTAATTTATACAACTATTCTAAAAAAAGAGTGTTACTCGTCTAAGCTCTCAATCCCGTTACAAGGATATAATTCACAAAAGAAACTCTTTCAAGATAACACGCTAAGCATACCAAAGATCAAATTCATACTATGCATACCAAAAGTCCAATTCATGAAATAGAGTCCATAGAAATATCTTGAAGTTCAATGTTCAATTAAACCTTTTACAAAGTCTTATTCAATAATTTTGCAATTGAATTTTCAAGCTACCACTATGAACCATACAATAACAATCGCAATAACTTCTAATCAAATTGATCAACTCACAAGCAATGAGATGACATAAAACACTATTCAGATCTGAAGACTAAGTTCTAGGAAACAGAAACGAAAGTGTACCAATCTTCATGTAGGGCCCTTCCACGCTTTGATGGCACACTTAAAAAAACTTCAGATGATAAGAACGCTAACTCATAAACACCATATGAAATTCTGCCTTTGATTAAATTCTGAGAATCAATTACATGCAAAACAGAGTTCTGAAATACGCAGTCTTAAGTCTGCTCTTGTCTAAATCCTTTCTTCACTAGCATTCCTCCTCTTTATTACAATTTACATCCAAACGTATATTCATTATTGCTTTAGATGTTTCTTCTTTTACAATTAAAAAGGATATTTTTCGTTTTTTCCTAATCCTAACTGATTTCTAAAACAAAACGAAATTAGTTTAGGTAACTTCAGATTTTTGCTGCTTTTACAACCAAAAAGGCTGGGTTTGACCAGCATTGACCATGTATTCAGGAGCTCCAGATTCGATGCTAAATAGATTTTCCACCATGTATGTACATCCTAGATCATGTCCTTATCTTCTGTTCTGATTTTCCTGCCATGCCATGTGTCACATCATAAACCAATTACAGGAAGTCATGACATCCCGTAATTTTGTTGAAAATTTCCAATTTCTAACATAAAAATCCATAAATTAATTTTAATGTAAAATAACAATTATAATCTTCATTAATCAATTTCAATGGACTATGAGGAGTTTATGGAAGAACGTGATAGATAAATGATGGATTTTTAGAAGAAAAGAATGGCAATAAAATGGTACCAACAGTAGATCCGTTGTAACTCCCTCTTCGCTCTCAATCTCCTCTCTTTTCCTCTGATCCAGATTTAAACAGGAACGCAATAAAATACAGAGATAACCATATACACAAAGATGCAGCGGAAATAATACTTCATTTCATTAATGGAAAATACTGAAATATGCTTACAAACGGAAATAGAAATAAACCAGCTAGGGCGATGGTAGCTTATCTCTGAGAAGAGATGTGTGGCTACATGCCTCTGAACTGTGTTACAATGAGGCTCGAAGGCCTATTTATTGTTGAGAAACAATGGAAAAGCCCTTCACATTCCAAAACCTAACCCTAGAAGATGAAACGCCAAACTATGGGCCCCGTTTGGGTAAATTGGTACCCACGTTTGGGTAATTTGGTACATCAACTTCCCGGGTCGTAACTTTGGCATACGATCTCTGTTTTACGCGCATGATAGCCCGTTGGAAAGATCTCTCCGAGGACTACGATGGGAAAGACGATTTTTTATCCAAAAAATCGCGGCAAGATTCCCCAAAAAACGTCGTTTAGGGCCTCAAAACGGCTCCGAAAGTTCAGGACCCAAAAAACTGCTAAAAATAGTAAACTGCGCTATAATTAAGGAAACTAAAAATGTTGAGGTGGGGGTCCAGGTGGACTTGGCAGGTGGCCACCAATATCCACCTGGATCAAAGGTATTCATAAGGCTATCGAAATGGAAATCAGAAATATGAAAGTTCTAGGTGATTGAGAGATAACAGTAGGACAAGACAATAAAACATTTCATTGCGTATATACTCTTTTGAGAAATTACAGACAAAAAGTATGGAACTTAGTTCAAAGTTTTGATAGATTTGAATTAAATTCCATACGACGTTCTCAAAATAGTGATGTCGATCTACTTATTAATGTTTCATCAAGACTTTTGCCAGTTGAGAATTTTTCTGTAAAACGATTTTCGGTTGAAATTCTTTTTAGACCTTCAATCCCTGAAGACATTCAAAATTGGAGATTATTTGATGATGACGATCAAATCAAAGATTTTTTAACTCTAGCAAATACTTTCAAGGAATCCATTGTTAATGAAGACCAACGTTATTCTCACTTTCAATAAGATTTTTCAATTGATCAAAAAAATCAAAATTCAATTCCAAAATCTGTAGTCTGATTAGAAAATTTATATGAATTTCAAAATAAATTCAAAGGTAGTATAAATTACAAAAAAAATAGCTCTTCAATGCAATTTGAAGTTGTAAATCTGGGAACAGAAATCAACCTCAAAACATTAATCTAGAAAGCAATTGTACACTTGTTGAACGATATAGATTTATTAAAATTTTCAAACAATAAAACAATGTTTTTGCATGGACTTATGATGATTTGAAATTATATGACACTAAAATCATTCAACATGTAATTTCAATCAAATCAGATACTAAACCTTTACAACCAAAAAGTAGAAAAATGCATCATAGACTTGAGGGTCAAATCAAAGAAGAACTTAATAAACTATTGAAAGCTCGGATTATTTTTCTTGTTAGACATTCACAATGGGTTTCAAATATAGTCCCAGTTTAAAAGAAAAACAAAGATATCGAAATCTTCATTGACTTCTGTAATCCGAACAAATCATCTGAAAAAATCATTATCTTGTTCCTACAATGGAACAAATTTTACAATCTGTTGCAGGATCTGAGATGTTTTCTCTTCTTGATGGATTCTCTAGTTACAATTAGATTTTTGTTACACCAAAAGATCAAATTTAAAACCACTTTTTGAAATACATGGAGTACATATGCTGATAAAAAAATGCCTTTTGGATTAATCAATGCAGGAGCTACTTTTCAACGAGCTATGGATGATGAAAAATTGACTAAATTGGG
>APFE030759098.1:9316-36059 GCA_000404065.3 Pinus taeda | reverse complement strand
ACTATGGGCCCCGTTTGGGTAAATTGGTACATCAACTTCCCGGGGTCGTAACTTTGGCATACGATCTCTGTTTGACGCACATGATAGCCCGTTGGAAAGATCTCTCCGAGGACTACGACGGGAAAGACGATTTTTTTCTTAAAAAATTGTTGGAGCAAGATTTCCCAAAAAACGTCATTTAGGGCCTCAAAACGGCTCCGGAAGTTCAAGACCCGAAAAACTGCTAAAAATAGTAAACTGCGCTATAATTAAGGAAACTGAAAATGTTGAGGTGGGGGTCTAGGTGGACTTGGCAGGTGGCCACCAATATCCACCTGGATCATCCTCACTCAGAATACTGATGTCCATAGAAGCAAGACAATTCCCTCATATATAGCAAGGGGTTTCCTTCTAGGGCAAAAAATCCCTAAACTAAGCATAACTTCTACGTCAGATCATCTGCCTAATGAATGGCCCAGATTGACTAGAAATTACTATACTTTTACAAGGAAATTTTACATTTGTTTTTAGCTTCGGGGGCACTACCTCGATCCCCCACCAGGGGACCTCTGGCCCCCTGACTCCCCAGCCGAGGGAAATCGGCCCCCCTAAACCCCCATGGGGGGGGCAAGCCCCGCTCGCACCCCCCCGCGTGGAGGGGTGTATAATCTTCCTGGGGTATACATCTGGCTGAAACCTTTGAATACAAAAGATAATCAGGCTCGACACCCAATAGTACCATCATTCAAAGAGTTATCATCATTTCAATTTCCAATGGGTAATTTTACACCTTGTTCGTGCTTCAGTTGTACTTGGTAAGGCCCATTTCCCTTACCTAGGGTTTTGAAGGTAATTTTTCTTGGATGGCGAAATGATCAACAAAACTTGTGTCCTAATGTTCACACACCTTCCCCTATCCCTAATATACCTTATTAAACAATTCCCATCACTGAGATCCCTCAAATTCATCATTTTCCCACAAACCCTAGCTCATTGCTACAATTTGACAATTTGCTAGGCTAGGCCTGTGTTTTTCCCTTTTGGACCCCTTCCCCTCACTCAATCTTTGAAATTCCACCTTCCCCTACTTCCTAACATCCCTTCCTACTTCCCAAAATTTTCTCAAGAATTTAGAAGCCCCTCATCCCCTTCATTTCCCTTCATTTCTACAAAACCCCTGTTTCACATATCAGAATAGGTTTTCTTCAAACTATGTTTCTGAGAAATAAAAGATGAATTTAAGAAATGTGAGAGAGGTTTTTAACCATAATTGACCCAAAAAGAAAAAACTCTTTCAGTTTTTACACAGGCTTCATGGTTTGGGAGAAATTTCGAAGACATCATTGGCCTGAGGAGGATTGATGCACTTCCGTAGTGACCTTGGGAAAATCAAGATTTAACCTAGTTGGGATGTTCAAATGACTTTCTTGATGATTTAAATTATAGCTAGATAGAGAGATATTTCCAATGAGCTATCATCAGATCAATTTGGAGTTGAGGAAGACCTTCAAAAGTTGACTGCAGCAACACTCTGCATTTAGGCAACCTCATTCTGCACATTTTTACCAGTCTTGGGAGGTTTGACTTTTGACAGGGAAAATGAACTCGAAATTGAAAACTTCAAGATGTTCTAGGAATTAGACTCGACAATATTTCCAATGGGCTACCACACACCCAATTTCGACATCAGAAAGGCAGTCAAAACTCACCTTGAAGTTGGCACTGCGCATAGGAACAGTGGCGTTGCGCATTGGGAGGCTGGCGTTGCACATCAGGGATGCACTGTGCATCAGAGCCAAACTTCCTTCAAAAAAATACACTGGCATTGCGCATCAGAGAGGCAATGCGCATTGGGTTGGTGGCACTGTACATTGGGCTGTGAAGCTTCCAAACCTCTAAAAATCATCTTCAATCACTGCAATTGCCTCATGTCACCTCCTATCAAGTAAGTAGAGCCTCTTTTTAGTTGAAACTAGGGTTTACATGAATTTTTGGTGGTTTATAACTCTCTAAAAACTAAAACCTATTTTGTCTCTAAAACTACCTCATACATTTCATACCACAACCGTTTATCATTCTCCTTCTAAAACGCTATGCCCTAAATCCATTTGCCCAAAACCTATCTCCCAATCCCTTCCCTAACTCCCTAGATATTATTCCCTTCATCTATTTTTTTCAATCCCCAAACCCTAATCCCTACATCCCACTATTCGCAAACCCTATTCTACATAAAACCCTAAACTCCTTCACATCAAACCCTAGCTCCCTTATAAACCCCACATACCCTCTTATTTCACTCTGCCACTATTTCCCTTTTATAAATCTCTTCATGCTCATCTTTCCCTAACCTAATTATCCACCATTCATCAAACGATCCCAAGAGAGACAAGCATGGAGAGGGACAGGGAGCCTGATTTTGAGGAGGACACCCTTAGTGACAGCTCTAGGGAAAAGATTTTGCAGCAGAGGAAGCCTCCCAAAGGTGGCGAGATTATAAGGGAGTTTCCCATCAATATGAGTGAACTACTTTCTTGCCCATTAGCCACCTCATGCTTTAGAGATTAGACATGTTTCGATTTTTGTGAAATGGTAGAGAAGCATCTGGTTCCCTTGACTCCAGTTGAACAACAAGTGGTTAATGAGAGAGAAATATGGCTTGAGAGGGTAAATATCCACCTTGAGGGCCTTCTAAAGAAAGCAAATAGAGAGAACAAGATGCTAAGGCATATGGCACATCATTATTTGACCCAAAATAGAGTATGCAACAAGAGGATCAAGCACCTTAAGGAAAGATTAAGGAGGGCCTTAAAAGGCAAAAAGAAGGATGAAAAGCTAAACATTTTGGCTGATGTGACTTTATCCCAACAAAGTAACCCATGATGCAGCTTTGAGCCAAAATTGGGAAATTTTGAGACAATTTTATCATTTTCCAATTTTGAATTAAGAACACAAAAATTCTGGCTCATGCACAGTGCCACTGACATTCTGCATTGAATTGGTGCATCCTCTTGAAAAATGGCTTGTATAGTTGGATTCAACATCAAAAAATAAGTAAAACCAAAAAATTTCATCAATTTTGGAGGAGATCTTGGCCACCAAAAGGGCAAAAAAATTCAAAATATGCCCTCTCTGCCACTTTTTGGACCCATAGGAAGTAGTCTTGGGAGAATCAATTTTGGAAGGGGAAAATCAACTCCAAATTAGGAAATTCAATATGTTCTAGAAACTAGACAGGCAGAGCTTTCCAACAAGCTATCTTAGACCTGATTTGGATGAGTGGAAGGCCTCCAAAAGTATCCTTGAAGCGGCATTGCACATCAAGCTCAAGGTACTGCGCATTAGGCAAATTTTGTCAATTTTGCCTAAAAGTCAAATTTTGCCTAGTCTCTTCAGCAGTTGATTTTTTCTTCTTTTCTTGGTAAAGTTTGCATGGTAAATGATGTAATATGATGTAAATGTTTATGTAAAACAATTGATGGGGTAGATACATCAAAGCAAAGGTGATTTTAAACTGAATGTATCAGTTTCCTTAGTTTTAGAGGCAAGCTGTTCCACTGCCTATTTTCTTGTTCCTAGTTTAGATGTTGTTGAAACAGTTCCTTGCCTCATGGATATGGCCCTTGATGGATAGCTCAGATGGTTTTGAGGTCTATATGATGTCATTTCTTAGTCATTTGTAAAGGCTGGACTTTTTGGAAGTGGTGCACACATTCTATACTTGTATCGGCAGATTGGCAAGGAATAAAACCAGGTTTTACAACTATTTTTGTGGGATTCTTGTGATACTTTGTTTTTGTATTGTTCTTTCTTCTGTAATAAGTTTTTCTCATGTGTTATATGTTTCAAAATATTTCCTTTCCTCTAAACTAAATGAATCAAGAGAAATAGGAAAAATACATTGATATCAGTGCTTTGCCTTGGGAATGCATTTAGTTTTTAATGTTTTCAGCAGTTTGAAGAGGATTCATGGTCTTTGCATGACCTCTCCAGCCCCTCAGCAATCTTAAATCAACCATTTCACTCAATTACTAGTCCATAAACACTTATCTATCTCACCCCATAGAACATGTCTACAATTCTGATTTGATTTCCGGGACCCAAGCTACCTGCTCCATTTGATCCAACAACCAAACCATCAAAATCAACCAAAAACCATAGAGCTACTATACCTAGCCTAAAATATAATTTCAATTCAGTCATCTCAAGCTGTAAAATCTTAACTGATATTGAAAAGGAGAGATCCCTCTCCCGACTTGGTAGGGTTGGCTACCAGGTTAAGTGTGGTTTGTGGTTATCCTGGGATTTCCTCCCTTCAGCCTGAGGTCGATCTAGGCTCTAATAGGGGGATCAATTTTAATACGGCGAATGCTATATTTCCCTTGAAAATTTCGACAACATATGCTATTGCAGAAGTTTCCTTCAAGTATGTGTGAAGTCAAAGGTTTTCACATTGAAGGCTTCAAATTATTAAACATTGAGAAGCCTAGTTGGTGATCCCTATCCTATTGACCACAACTTCTGTATTCATTATTTCTTTCATTTCAACACCTCTAGCAGATGTGAGTGGTGTTCATGAGTCTATGTTTGGTTCACTTCTTTATGGAAACAATATTATCTTCTATGTCATTATGCTTACCTTTGAAACTATCAGTTTTTACTTTTATCCCATGGGGGAAGTTTCTTTCATCGATGAATGGCTACACAATAGGGACCCTATGAGCCAATGATTCACGTTGTTGATGTAGTGTCCACATGCCGTGGAATTTCGATAGTCTATCATAGCCAGACACTCTATGATGGGTTTCATAGATACCCAACCTATGACAACAAGTTGCATTCATTGTCGAAGCCTGTAAGAAATGAAAGAATTATATTCAAGAATACTGTGACATGTTGCACTCACATGCTTATCGGATTATTGAGAAGCATACTTTCTTCACACTTTGTTTGATCCTCTCCTTAAATTATCACCTCAAAGGAAGGCTTCAACCGTGTTTATGAGGGGTGAGATTGATATCCTACTACCAAATACGAAAGGAATCTTTTATATCCTAGTTAAATTGATCGTTCCCCTTATTTTTCTCATTTTCTTTTGTCATATGTAAGTGTGGAGATGTAAATACCTTTGTTCTCCTTTAAAGGAGGATCATGACATTGTAGGTGAGTAAGAAGGCTTAACCTCTTTTGATTTGTTTGCATATTATTTGATCTCTTTTTGCATATTCTAATGAAATTGTTTATCATAGGTCTTACATAATCATGGCCTCTTGTTCTCCTAGGAGTTCAATCATTTTTCATTCTACTATCTTAACTTGAACACTAAAGACAATTGGCAATACCATTCAAATGCTTGACCATTAAACAAAATTGGCAATATGAAAATCAAAAATACTTTGAAGGTGAAAAAATAATCTAGAATGATTTTTAATTGATTGAATATTTTTATTTTTTAGTATGAAAAGGGGGATTAACTATTGAAAATCCAAATATATCTAAAAATGTGAAATTGATTTCATTATATATCACCACTAATATTTTTTGGTTTGCTAAGTTGTGTGTCTTGAGATGACTTCAGACTCAACTTTTGGCTTGATTAATCAAGACCCGAGGCCATCTAAGACATTAAAATCATTAGGGGATCACACCTGAGCTAGGCCACACTAGCTCTTAATATGACTAAAATTTTGCTAACAGAGTTTCGAATTGGTGACCTTAATACCACTGAGTGCCTTAACAATATTGCTTTTCATTGTCTATTCTATGCTTATGGGTATAAATTACCACTAATTATTTTAGATAATTTACTCCTAATTACGACTTTATAAATTTGAATTAAAAATTAATAGTTTAATACCATAATATCCCCTCCCTAATTTAATGAATAGTATATGAAAAGTCTTAATTTAGATTAAAATAAATGGTCCACTTTTACCACTTTCACCACTTTCCTTGCACCCACCCTCATATATTATTTAATTAAGAAAAATTAAATAAATCATTCTCAACTAATCCATCATTAGGTTAAATAACTTCGTTGCTTTATTATTATTAAAATGAAGAAATGAATATTATGTTAAGTAACTTCATTATTCTATTATTATTAAAATAAAGAAAATAAAACAAAAATCCAAAAAATTAATTAAATAAATAAGCATATCTATCTCTCAACCAATCATTACGTTAAAAATAGTGTTACCTTATTATTAAAACAAGATAATATAAAAGAAAAATGCCAAAAAAATCTATTTTCCGGAAAAGTTTGTAAAACTCCAAGAAATAAAATGAACAATCTATCTATTTTCTGTGAAATTATGTACACATTCAAATACATAGCTGAGTATTTCATGGCCGGGTTTCCATAGTTGGTGTTCTGGGCAGGGCGGCTCACAGTAGTGGGCTGAGGGCGGATCATGGTAGTGGGTAGTGGGGAAAGGGTAGGAACGTCTTTGAATACATTGTGGCAATGAGCTTAGTGGTTCCCTCACCACCTCATGAGGGATACTCGAAGGTAATCAAACTTACACAAAATGACAAGGATATGAAGACTGCAAGGATCTCTCTCGGAGAGTTGGGAGCCATTTCTCGGATCACATTCGGATCACATTTGGTGCCTAAACATCCATCAGAATCTTAATTTTTTTATGTTAACAATATCAACATATCCAGCCACATATTACAATACAGGAAAACAAGTAGAATCCTTTACCAATGCATTGATGAGTTCCTAACTATGCTATAAGAATGCTACTTTTAAATGTACCATCAAATCCAACTATACTCTACAATAAGCCTAGGTATCCATATTTTGGCACATTCCTAGAAAAGCTCAAAATGTCAAGGGTATGATAATGTTTCGCTTTATAGTATTCAAATAACATATGAAAAATAATGGTCCAGCAAAATATATTTTACAAGAATTGGTATTGTTTTTTGAAATGACAAGTCAAAGTAAAAGCAACATTCCTCTATCTTATACATTATTTGTGGATTTGATAATAGCTAACATTCTCGAGATACAGTACCCCCACTTCAGCCATACATATCACCGACAACTTGCAACTTTAGTGAAAACAAAAAAAGCAACATATATAACAAACGCCTACCTTCAATAGTACTCATCATAAGATCAACAAAAACTCTAACCAAATGCGACAAGTTCCCTGCTAGATACATAGTTACAGAGAATTGAATATGAGAAAACATGGAAACCTTTGAAACAATCTGCAACAGAATTTGAATTTTGTATGAAAACTTAGTTTGGCATACTAGTCTGTTGTACTTCCTGGAGAACATTGATGTCAAAACTACCTGAGAATTTTCCTCCATTACCTAACAATGCCAAAAGAGAGACATAGACATGAAATCATCTCGATTTTTGAACAGAAGCATTTACATCTCTCTCTATATATATGAATATACATAAAGATTTATAACACCATTGAACATTTAGTACAATTTCCATCCCTTCTGCAAAACTGCATTCATATCACTATCACTATTATAATCAAACAATCCTTCAAAATTAGATTGCAACCGACAACTTCAAAACATGCATACGAGTGACAACAATGGCCTTCACATCATTTCTCCTCATTGCTTTGTCATATTTTTCTTTCAAGCCTGCAAGAACTGTAAATAAAACCAATTGAATGGTTACTACAGATATTAAGTTAAATGATAACACATATGCTAATCCATTACTTACACCAAGATATCAACACACAAATGCTTATGTCATTAAGCCTTCTCTTTCAATGAACATAAAATTATGATGTAGTCAACTACTTACTGGAGAGTAATATGATGAATTTGGTAATGTTGACCTATGATTTGGAATTGGTATGTGCAAGGTTCACTGAAAGTTTGTTCTTGAAATTTATTACAATGATGAATTGTTCTATGTTATGATGATCTTGATAATGCTGATCTATAATCTAGAATCTGCATTATGAAATTCCCTAATGGAAAGAGCTCTTTCTTGAAATTAATAATCACAATTAAGGGTTCAGCCAATTAGTAATATGTATTTGTTCTAGATATCACTCTAACATTTACGCTATGCATTCCACATTATGTATTTCTCGTAATTAACTATGCTTTTATTGCAAGACTTGAATATCCTTTCTTTCCACAGGCTTATCAACATATTTCATTACTCATTTTCACAACAAAGAATGTCCGAGATAGTTCTCATTTTTCTAACTATGCTCATAATCTTTAATCTCAAAATCACATCTCTGTATGCGAAGGTGTCATCAGGCTGACCTGATTTTATGTTTGTACTCTCTTTTCTCGTTAACAAGACGTCAGAGTCCCATATTTTTTTTAACACCTCCTTCTAAAGATTCTTTAAAAGCTGATAGTTTTCATTAACTTGCAGCTCAATCTCACGATTAGACCAAGCAGGCATCCATAAAAATGAAGATGGCTCTCACAAGAGTAGACTCCTCGATTACTTTAAGCTTTGAGGAAATCAAATCTAACTTGACCCCGAGTCATATATTCAGACTCAAGGTCATAGGCGAGTCAACCTGATTCAATAAGTTCTGACTTTCAAGTGATGTTTTAGACTTTGCCATCTCTATCTAAAAGACAGAGAGAACCCAAAAAGACACTCGTTGTGTTTTTTTTTCTAACCTAATTCGACAACAGCCAACCAACAAACCTGTGTCACCTATCGAGAATCCATAGCATTTCAAGTATGTGTGTGTATATAAAATCTAAAATGAGTTGTCTTTAATATTCCCGTTTTATAGCTGTCATAAATACTTGTATTAATCAAAAACATATTTTCTCCCCCGAAGGTACTTTTCCCTTTGTTGAGCCATGGTCTAGAGGTCGAGAAAGGGGAGTCACCACAATAACAACCTAGGTTCAAATCGCAACTGGAATAGAGCCCCACTCGTGTATGAATCGGCGAAGATTGATAGCACCCACATTAATAGAGGCTTTATGGGATGAAGTTGGGATTTATTGCTCCCAAAAAACCATAGGAAAGTGTTTACCCTTGCCCAGAAAAGGTAAATTTAGTGTATCTTTTACTTTTCCAAATCAATTTATAAGTTTTTCCTGAGTTCGAATTAACTCTCGATATTGGGCCTTTACAATTCGTACTCGAAGTCGAGATTGATCACTTTGACAATTTAATTTCCAGACTGTTGGGCTTTGGCCAAGCCATTCTCAAAGTCAAGTCTAGTAACTTCAACAATATTGTGCCAAATTTCCACAATTCTCATTTTAAAATTTATGTAGAGTTGTAAAAACTTTTAAACAAAATTTAAATAAAATAAGTTAATTTTCTTTCCTTAAAATTATCACTCCCCGGATCGTGCTAGGATTTTCAAAATGAAGTTCTCAGAATCTGCAGACCTCTTTATACCAATCTAAATTCAACACCAAATAATTTATCTTTTCTATCAGAAAATCAACATTTTATCTCACAAATAGGTTTCCAGTAGATTTGACGATTAACCCTAGCTTTTACTAGAATGAAAATGAAAATAGCATAAAACATGTAATAATTAATACTAAAAAACAGCTATTAAAACCCTTTTAAACCTAAAAACGTCATGAAAACAAACATCTGATCTTTAAATCAGCATCGTTAAAACCCTTAAATACATAAAAATTTCAGTTTAAGCTCAGATTCTATGATTTCTATTTTCAATTTTGTAAAAAATCATTTCGAGCCCTTACGTGTTACCGCCAGAGCATTGACCGACGGATTGGTCATCTTGATTATGGCGACTCCATTGGCTCCAACCTCCATGGTCACTTCCACCTTCACCATGATTCTCAACACATAACTCGACTGTAAAATAGTTTAATTCCAAGAGCCCAATTAAGCCTTCCAAGCACATAAACGAAGAGAATACAGTTGGCCCCTTCCCCAACCTCAGAAGATTCATTATATGTCCTGACTCATAGAAGGCGACCCTGACGAGTTGGAGAGGATGAAATCACCTCTATGGTTCCTGTAGTGCAATAAATGGGGCAGGAGTATAGAGATAATCCCTGGGGCCCAAATCGAAGCACTGATTCTTTGTGAGATTCCACACTCTCTTCAACCCAGACACAACAAGAAGATCATGCCCAAAGGTATGGTGATGGTCTGGCTCGATACTTCTGGCCTTGAACTTGACAATGGCAACAGTAGGGCTTTCTCACATGATGCTCATGGATCCCTCGAGCATGATATCCACATCTGGGAAGTTTCTCCTTTTGCTTAATGAACAGAGAGCGCAGGAGGATTCAGATTGAGGCTTGTTGTGTTCAGGTATTTTGGGCATTTCCTGCAAGGAACTTTCTAAAAAGCCAGCGATCTCAGGTGGCCATGGATTCCCTTTGCTGGCAAGGCATGGGGCCTTGAAAGGGGTGTCTAGCTAGGTATCGAGTATCTTCTTGCCCTCTTCAAGACCTGGATACCCTTTGATTAGAGGTGTTCGATAAGGGAATCTTTGAGCGTGCAGCCGAAGTCAACAGCTCCTGCAATGATCTTGAGAGGCTTATTGGTGTCAATGCTTCCCATTTTCCTGGACCGCCAATGAGGAGGGTTTGGGAGGTTGGAAAATTAATGAAGGGAGCGAGGGTAGTGTCGAATGTAGGGGGAGGAGTTTGTGTAGACAGGTGCATGCACCTGGACTTGGGATTGTGCTGCACCTAAGTGGTGTCCTGGAAATCCGACGTAAAATGCGTAACAACTAGCTGTAAAATCGGCAGCAGAAACCACACTTCAAATCTACGGTTGAAAGAGTCTCACTTGATGAAACGGAGCAGGGTAAATGGGTAGACAATTGTTGATTCATAGGAAGGCCTATCGGCCTAATTAGTTGGGTAGTTGGAGGAAACTTGAAATAACCCTGATAACCTTCGTGCATTCGTACATGTACACCATTAATAAAGAAATACACCATTAATAAAGAAATGTAAGCAAGGTATTGAGGACGGAACAGGAAAATATATAAAGCAACTGTTCGGTAGAGAGGACTGTGACTAGCCATTGTCCCAAAAGGTACAAAGAGGCCAATAGACTTTTGAAGTTAGAATTGTTGAATTTTTATAAAGGATTTAAAAGTACAAGTATTTTTGTAAAAAGTATTAAAAATAGAAAATAATGAATGTTGAAAACCATATAAGATGTATCGTCTAAAAATTTTTATTAATTTAATATATATATATATATATATATATATATATAATATATATATTATATATTAAAAAGTACAAGCATTTTTGTAAAAAAATTATAAAATAGAAAATATGAATGTTGGAAACCATATAAGATGTTACAGGTCTAAAATATTCTATTTCATATTATATATATATATATATATTAATTAAAGTCTCAATTGTATTTTTCAATTTGGGTATTGGTTAACTTTTACGCAAACATATGCTTCCACAATTGTAACTCTTCTTACTTAGAGTAATTTACTAAATGAAAAAACTCATGACTCCTATAGATATTGCATCAAGCAAACTTCAAATTCAATTTGGGTAATGCAACTCTCATATATGACCAAGCGGGCTTCTATGTTTCAGTGTTGTTACTTTTCATAAGACTCACTAACTATTTTATACGGTTTTCTCAATAATTATGCTTAAAAGGAAACACCAAGGGAATTAAGAGAGTAGAACAGAAAAACACATTGTTTTCATTCAAATGTACAACTACTGAAAAACAATTTAAAAAAGGTAGAGACTCTTTAAGGCATGTAAAATCCCTCAAGAATCTCAACTATACATATCTTGATGCATAGGATGGTTGAAGCACATTAAACATGGAAAATTTTATGGTGTATGATATATTAGAGCTACATAAATATTAATTATTTTAGAATTATGTTGAATCCAGTATTAACAGAAAATCATACAGGAAAGTTTGTAGTTGTTCTAGGTCCCTAGTATTTGAGAGCTGCCATATCATCAGTAGTCATACAGGAAAGTTTGTGGTTGTTCTAAGTCCCCAGTAATTGAGAGCTTCCATATCATAAGCTCTTGCAGCTTTCTCTTCTTGATCATAGCCACCTAGGAAAGAAAAGACCAATCTCCAGCTCTGAAGCAATCCAACAGTCACTGGTATTTGGCTGGACATGTGATGTCTGCCTTTGTAATCAACAGATTTCATTGTTTTATAGACTTCAACTTATACCATGGAGTAGCTTCTCTTAACACTAAGAGGAAAAATAAAAGAATGACTTTCAGTTTGAAATATAAAGACAGTTTATTTTATGCGATTTCTTTGATATGCCATTGAGTGAAGCTATAGTGATTATAAGTTCACACAATAATCCAAAAAATTTCATCAAATTAAATGCATACCTGGTTACTCCCTGATATTTTGATGCACCCCTTGAAAAGCCACTACTATTTCTGCAAAATTAATCAAAGCAACTGCTTATTACTTCTTAAAAAAAAATGTGAAACTCAGTGGATATTTTGATGCACCCCTGGAAAAGCCACTACTATTTCTGCAAAATTAATCAAAGCAACTGCCTATTACTTCTTTAAAAAAATGTGAAACTCAGTGGATTAATGAAAATTTTCTCATCGAAAATATCCAAAATATATGGGAAAATATATACACATGATTTAAATAAATAAAATACATTAAGAAAACCATGTACCTCCTGAGAGACACAATATATTCTTGCCTGGTTGAGTGCTGCATCTCTTCCAGAGCCTCTTTGTATTAGCTAATCTGAAATCAACAGAGCGAGGGACAATAGCCCTAGAAGTTGAAATGCATACACAAATGTTGGTGCAAAAGTCCAACTTTGGGAAGTATCAGATGATTTCCTTGCACTCTGCCATCTGTTCACAATAGTGCTAAAGCAGGACTTGATATCCCAAAGAAAGGTAATGTATATTTGCATTGGCATTCAATCATCCTTATCAATGTAGAGATGTTTCATTCATTCATAATTAATTCTCAGGGTCAAAATATGTGCTCTTGAATCAAACACCTAGCAAAATCAACAAAGAAGCGACAGAAACAGTGTTCAACATTAGTTTGAAACTTTTGAATCAAAAGGAACAAAATGCCAGCTCCATGTTACATAATAGGAATCCAGCTACTGCTTTCTGATAGAAGACAAGTATAATGCACTAGATAGCTCACAATATAGGTTGATAGAACCTCTGTGATATTTGGAGTCTACACTGCCTTCCGGCCCACCTTCTGAGCTGCTGTTGATATTGTACAGCTTATTAAATCTGAAATAGAGTAAAAGATATAGGAGACAAAACAGACTGGGAATGTAAGTCCTTTATATTGGAAGAGAAAAAGAGAACAAAGCGGCATGTAAACACAGAAGAACATAAAGAAAACCACAAGAATTTCTAATTCAACATGTATTTCTTGGGGTCCAGATTCATTCACATGTATTTAAAAATGCTGACATGCTTGAACCAAAAAAGGAAGAGAATTTGAGAATTTCAAATGCTGTCCTAGCTGTTTTAGATATATTTTCTACAATAAAAAGGAAAAATCATGAATACATGGGCCTGGAAGGCTTACATTGTAAGTGTGATAATACATGAATGGAGCCCCATCTTGATGTACAATGTTCTCCATCCTCCACACTTCACAAGAATTTGTTATAAATGTCCATTAACTAAGATTCCATTTCTCTCGAGGAGAAATATTTTACTAGAACATCAGCTGTGACTATTGATGGTGACTACAAAACAATAGGATGAGGAACTTAGAAAGAAGAAGAATTGAGGCAATGGCCTCTTTTCCAGTAATGATTTTTAGATAAGGTTATTAACCCTACAAAATGACAATTTTCCAACTCCATAAATAAAGCATTTTCATCATTACATCAACTCAACTCTCTCAGTCTCTTTATCAATGTCTCAAGTGATTTTTTCTTTGCATTTTGCTTCAAAGTTCGCGTACCAAAGGTTCCAAAGAGTTTGTCAGATGAATCTCTGTATTTCTCATAAATCATGACCACCTTTCTGTAATCCAAAGAACTATAATGCTTCTCCCTTATAACAAGATTCATGAAATTCTTTGGATGGTTGTTTAATAAAAGACTAACCAACTGCCTTGCCTCTAATAAATACTTTTTTGGATTTGTTGCACCTTCAAGCTCATCCAAGCCACTGTCATGAAATTGAGTATCTGCAAAAGATTCTAGTAGTTTCAAATCAACCTCAATTCCCATAACAACATTTGTATTGAACCACTTAATTTGTGTAGCTTAATTACTGGCTATAACATCCATTGGAGTTAGTATGAACTTAAATGTAAACTGGAGGCAATATCAGCAATGATCAGGTAGATCACGTAGAATATGGTGACTTTTGTAAATTTAGGTTAAAATCATTTTTTTTATTTTAAATAAAACTTAAAGCTATCTTGATTGAATGAGAGGTCTTAAAATTTAAATTTAGAAGAAACAGGTTAACCCTCTGAGACACAGAGATATCTGGCATGCTTAAAAAACTAAGCAAAAGGAAGAGGGCATTTAACTCAAATTTAGAAGATAGGTTACTCTTCAGACGCAGAGACATCCAGCACGAGTAAAAATTTAAGAAACCTATGTTTCCAAAGATTTATTTAAAAGAAAGAAAAAATAATTTCAAAAGACTATAGCAGAAGAAGAATTTAAGGTTTGTGGCTGAAAAGAAAACAATGTTAATAATCTAAGCAAGAAGAAGAGGGCATTTAACTCAAATTTAGAAGATAAGTTAATCCTCAGACATAGAGACATTTGGCGCGGGTAAAAAAGTAAGCAACCTATGGTTTCATAGATTCATTTAAAAGAAATAACAGTAATTTCAAAAGACTCTAGCAGAAGCAGATGCAAGATTTAGGGTTTGCGGCTAAAAGGAAGACAGTGTAGGAGTGTGAAGCGGCAAAATTTGACGGTAAAATTGAGATAAAGTTCAAAAAATTACAGAGCTGAGTATAACGATATTTACCTTGGAAAGAACTTTGAAGTGGAAGCTCGAAGCAAGTGAAGGGAGGAAGACGTCTCTGGCAGAATCTTCTTGCACTGAAAGAAAGTGCTTGTTCCTCGTCCAATTATTAAATAAAAATCACTCTAGTTCAAGCATTTCACCTACTCTGTCATATTGTGAGAAATAAAGGAAGGTGGTGTCTCGAAACCCCCATCGCTGCTAACTTTAAACTGCCTTCTCAATAATTTGTAACCTTTTGTAACAAATTTACAGATATTTCTACGGGCTTCATGTAGTGGGTGAAGATTCGAGACTGCCATCATTATGGAGAAAGGCGTTGGCATAACAATTTTCCATTGAGGTTTTGTGAGACCCGGGCAATAGAACTCCCACCAGCTGCAAAGATTCTCGGTTGAGTCGAACACTTCAAATAAACGGTTGAAAGTGTTTCCCCTGAATTGTCAAGCTCAGAAACAAAAGGACGATGAAAAGCTCACTCAAAGGAAAGACGATGAAAAGCTCACTCAAAGGAAGGCCTATCGGCCTAAACATCACCTATAACAAATAACCTCACTGGATGGAAGAAAATTTGTGTACAAAACCCCAAGTCGATACTCATGCCTCGGAAGAATGAAAACCTATGTAAAAACCCCCAAGTCGATACTCATGCTCACATTAAGAACAACGCTAGAGGGTTTACTCCAAGCAGGGTTAAGATGCCCACTGATGTTGAGGTTCTGGGCACTAAACCTGCTCCAGCTGTTGAACTGAGCATAAACGAGAACCATTCCTGAGCATTCAATAGATCAGGTCAGATTAATTGAGGAAAATCTAGAGTAATCAGTTAAAATCTCAGAAGAAGATGTATAAAACAATGAACTTACCCGAATAACCAAATTGCTGATGATATCTCAAAACCAGACTCCGAGACAGCAAAGCCTTGGAGATCATTGCAAGCAAACCCTTACAGATCATCGCAAGCAAGAAAACTGAATCATTTAGCGAAGGAATGAGGCCGAATTGTGGGAGGGGTGAGTGAGTTAGTTTCCTTGTAACCCACCTCCTCTGTAATCTACATCGTCCATCGGATAAGATCACAGAGAATCATCGATGTGCTGGTGAATCCTGGAGCGAGAGATGACAAGTGGATGGAGCAGATTTAGCATCGAGAAGGTTCAAAGGCCAAGTGGACAGCATGCGTGATGTCCTCGGCATACATTAAATTCATTTCTTAATGCCTTAAGTTAATCATGCCAAGAATTAAAAACCTCGTACTGAATATTGCAGTTAACATGCCGCAAGGATATAATATAAGATTTAAATTTTATATGCAAGTTATGTGAGATTAAAGTGATTTAATGTGTATGCAATTAAAACAAAAATGACTATAGCGCTTGCCAATGAAATCATGAGCTCACTTTATATTTTTTTTATGATGATTTTTCTTGTTTAAACTTTTAAAATTAATATATCAATAGTATTTTAATTCAATTTATGATGGAACAATTTAACTGGTCATTGAATACAATTAATGCATACTTTTGGTCTAGCAATGTCAAAGATGAACATATTCAAGGTCAAGGTGAAAGAAATTGAAAAGTGACACATTGTGTTGATTTTTGTAGAAAAGAATATGCAATTATTAGATCTTTTGAGTAATGGTTAACTTTGATTGTTTATTTTTCGGTTGAGAAACGATGTCATTCAAATATATACGCATAATGAACTTATAGTGTATTAACTTCACATAAATTCATATCTCGAAAATAGTTTACATAAATTAAAAAAAAAAAATATGCTATTCAAATATATACACATAATGAACTTATAGTATGTTAAGTTCACATAAATTCATCTCTCAAAAATAGTTCACATAAATTTAAAAAAAAAAAATATGGCTGATGTTGTCATTAATCTTTATATATTCTAAATTTATATTTTTCAATATAAATAGAAATACAATAACCAAAATAAACTCATCTCTCGAAAATAGCTCACATAAATTAAAAAAAATTATGGTTGATGTTGCCTTTAATCTTTATATATTCTAAATTTGCATTTTTCAATATATAACTAGAAATACAATAACCTAAATATATTTAATTAAAAAAATCCTAAATAAATAATTTTGAAATATATATATATAAAGAAAATGAACAAAGACTCTCACTAGATATCAATGTATTTAGGGATCTTAGCTTATATATTAAGTAGTTAAAAAGGGATTGGTTAGAACAAGTATAGATCTATCTTAGCACAAATCTAACATGAGCTCTCTCATGGTGCCCTCCTATTTAGATTCTTTCAAAATAACGATTTTCCTTGTAATGAAGAATAATTTTCTTAATGTTGGTTTATTGGATTGTATGAATAATGAATGCCTTCAACCAAGTAGAAGGTTTTTCACCATGTAAACTCTTGGAATGACATGTTCCAATTGTCAATATAAAACGATGATATAACACAGATTATAATTTTGGCCACCATGGGATTAGAATCGTCAAAGTTGCAGATTTTATACCAAAAGTTATGAATAATTGCGAGCTCATGTCTAGCTCATTTTCATCTAATACATGGTGACGTCTAAAATTTGTGATTTTTTATGCAAATTTATATTTGGAAAGATAGGCATCATATTGTTAGCTATCATATTTTTCATGAATTAATATTCTTTTATTTATCTTATCTAATGTCATCTACTAGTATTTTTTCAAATCTAGCAAATATTCGCTATTTGCAACTTGAAACAACATATTTGAAGATTAAGAGGCAATCTATGTTGGAAAGGTAAGTTTTATTTAGCTTATCTAATGTCATCTACTAGTATTTTTTCAAAATCTAGCAAATATTTGCTATTTGCAACTTGAAACACCATCTTTGAAGATTAAGAGGCAAAGGTAAGTGATTTCTCTTTATCTTCTAGCTCTGAATGACATTTTGTTTACTAATTTTTATTATGAATGATGTTTTATATAGTAGGATTATTCTCGAATTTATGCCTTACGACGTTTCCTTTGCAACATTTGGTGCAATTGCTAGTATTACTAGTGAATAAAAGAGAGAAATGATTTCCTAGTCATGAGGATATCATGTAAATTCTGAGGGAAGTTATGTTTTTAATAAAAAAAAACAGTTTCAAAACCCTAATTCCCCCCCACCCCCCCAACCGTGGGATAGTTTCCAGGAAAAGGGGGAAAGGGGAAAACTATGTTGGAGAGGACAGGCAGGAGGCAGCAGAGCAAAAGGGGGCTTACTATGTCTGGTGATGATCAGATGGTAAGAGCACAGTGCGTATGCAACTTGTGAAAGACTATTGGTCTTGTGAGCAATCTAGGGGGGAGATTTGGTCCTGAAAGACAATCTCAAGGTCAGGAGGTGTGACTAGCTTCAACTAGAGGTGACCACTCCTTGTAGAGTACTTAAATAAAAGCACTCAGGTATGTGGTACCTTCTGTGAAATGCTGATAAATTGAACTGAATTGGAAGGGTCTTGTAAGTAGACAGTTTTCTTTAAGTATTCGCCACTGTTAGATAATTAGAGGAAGAGTCTCATTTACAGGGTTTGATATTTCTTAAAGGTAAAGAGAAAATATAGCTTTGGTAATATAGTTGTCAAATTGAGATTATCTCACTGTGGATTTGGGTTTATGATATTTAAATATTCTATATGCCTTCGATACCCTCCCCTGTAAATACGTTCATATATCATTTGTGGAATATTTATTATTGACCAACTGTGGAACTAGAAGGACAACAGTAGTATCTGTAAGGAAAAATTATACAATTCGGTAGAATGCAATAATAGAAAAGGAGCTATTATTACTGTTTTGTTGAGTGTGGAAATAAATAGGAAAACACACAACTACGGTTCTTTTACAAAAACAAAGAAATGAAAATAGACACAGAAGGAACCACATTAGAGCTACACAGTACAAGTGTTTTTCTTGAAAATTTAGACATATAAAAAAAGGAAATATAGGAAGTTAACCAGAACATTGCTAAGTGTTCAAATCACCTCTGCAAGTTAATAGACTTCGCGTCAGATAATATAAGAGTTGTTGGTAAATAACTGTTGCATGAATAACCTATTAAATGGGGTACACTCAAACCCTGGAGCCACTCAGGGTTTTAAGGGTTTTTCAGGGTTTTGAACACTGAATGGATGCAAGCAACTTCTAAGGATGAGAACCTTAATATAACTTCTCACCTGTTTTGAAATAACTTATCGAAGGGTAAAAACCCTCTAGCGAAATTCCTGGAAACGACAATGGGAAGCGAAACTCATAGCGGGATTGAAACCTGGAGAAATGAAAAGACCCTAAGCTCTGTTTGGGGTATGACTCCAACAACTCGTATACAAATCCAAACACAATTTTACAGGAAATTATTTTAACAGACACTCAAAACTATTTATTGAACTATTTTACAAGCTAGTTTGAGGCCATATTCTGAGTCTAGAAACTTTGAATTTTCATTACAGAAAACAAAATTGAATAGTACCAGAACAAATAAAGATACGAGAATATAGGAGGATCCACATAAGAACTTTAAATATGTAACGGATGAAAGAAGTTCTAATATATACACAGTTCTGGTTTTGTACCACAAATAACTGTAATACAACCGAGAGATAATCTTATAAACTGTAGTCGAAAATACTTTACATATTCCAAGCAAGAATAACAAAATTTAGATAGAACTATGTATCTGAAGCTCAGGAGCCTTACGAAAACTAAGCCCACTTCAAACTGTAGGAACTCTAAAGAAACATAGTAGAACTTGTAATGCCCCAGGAAAATGGAAATATTTCACTTTATTGTGGTTAAAAAACTGAATATGACATTATTAGCTGTTTTGGAATTTAATATTTTTATTATTTCTTTAATAAGATAAGAAATGTTTTCTTGGAAAATACTGGCAACTTCTTAGGGGGAAGTTGGGAAAAACGGTTGCAGTGATTTCAACCCTAACTACCTCTCCTGACTGGAAAGGTTTCCAGAGGAAAAGGAGAAAAAAGTTAATTTGTGCTGTAGAGGACAAGCAGAGGAAAAAGAAGAAAATGGATGGCTAAGTCTGGTGATGGCCAGATAGCCAAGCACATGGTGCAATTATCTTGTTGTGCTGAGGACAGTGGTCCTACAAGAGAGCAAGGGGGGAGATTCTGGTCCAGAAGGACGAATCTCAAGGTTGGGTGGCAAATTAGAAGTAGGAGATAAGGAAAGGCTCGGCTTTTGGAGTGTTTCGCAAGACAAAGCCGTTCAGGAAACCAAGGTGAATAGTTTTGTTGGAATAGCGAATTGACATCCAACAATATAGGTACTGACATTCCTAACTATTGTGCATGATTAAGTTTTGTTTCATTCGTAGAAAAAAAAGAGAACTATCGCTGAAAACTCTATATAGAATTGACTCTTTAAATACTAATAAAAAAAAATACAAATTGATATTTGAAACTTGGCTTTCAGAAAAAAATAAAAATAAAAAAAATAGGAGAAGGGGCAAGTATATCAAAACCCTCTTAAGTTCTGGAAAGGCATGAGAGTGGATGTTAACCGTAGTGAAACTGGAGGGTTCGTAAATATTCTAGACCACTCACCACCCTCGCATGGGAGAAGAGAGACTCTAGGTGATGCAGGAGCATCCAACTCACCATGACCGGGTGAAGTCTCTGCCAGGTTGGAAAGTTGTTTGAGTATTTGGATTGTTTTTTTATGTTTAGTTTATCAGGACATGGGATAGAATTTTATTTTGTTTCACTTTTAATTACTGTGTTAGTCAAAGTTAATAGTCGGTTAGGGTTGTTATTTATCCAACAGAAACAAACAATAGTTTAATAATTGCTCCGTCAACTTAAGGGGAAAAAGACGAAATTGTCTAAATGAAGATCTTGTCATGTCAACCGAACTGTAGTTACACAACCATATTATTTTTGTTTAATTGAAAGCAATTACAGTTTCAATTATCTGTAAACAAATGATGTATAAATATTGAAATGTAAAATAGGGAAAAGGTTCAGAAATATCATAATAAAGAAATAAAATAGAGACAAATCATATTTCAAAATTGTCCATCTGTATCATTGCCTATTTACTGTACTACTGTATTTTCATCTATCGAATTGTTAAGAACAGTGCTAGTAGATAGAGAATGACCATTGTAAGGTCGTGTTTCATTGTGTTCCCAATAGAAAACAACATCGAATTCATGCATATGTCCGAAATCAGAGCGAAGAATAAACGAATCAAGCCACAGCCAGAATAGTGAAGCACAACAAGACAACTGAGAGGATAAAGAACTGGAAATAGAGTGCTGAAGGAAACAACCTATAGCAGAGGTACTTTCGAACAATTCTTCATATTTTTCATAAGTAAACAGATATAACAAAATTATGTTCTCATTGTTGTTGACCCAAGTATAGATGTATTACATTTGTTTATAAATAAAAACAAGTGTTGTGTCCACAGAGTGGACAAGCCCTAGCCTAGGGTTTGGTAACAGTGAACCCTCTTAACTCAAATGAACAGCCAACCCAAAAAAAAACTACAGCCAGATTGAAGCTTTATTTTTCTAAAGGGATTTAAACTACACATGAAGGCAAAACGACAAGCTATGAAACCAACAGGAAATTAAAAACCCTAATAGGACATTGACGGGCTTTAAGAGCCAGAGCCTACTGGCAGAGAGTTGCCACATTTGGGAGACTGAACTCATAAGAAACCCACATACCCAGGTTGAGCCATTGACCTACACATACAAACAGGGCTCAGTCAATACATCTGTATAGTGAGACCTGAAAATCGAAGCAAAATAGAAACAAAAGGGTTATATAAATTACCTGAGGGTGACCGGACCAAGGAATTCATGGAACAGAGCCACTAATGAATTGAAAGAGCCTGAGACAGAAGGAGCAAGCATGGTCAATGTCTATGCCAGAAGAAGGTCGAATTAAATCAAGGAGAGGACCATTTACCTGTTTGGAGCCGTGGAAGTCCATCACCCTATTATCTGAGTTCAAGGGCACCATCAGTTAAACCATTTTACATACCGAGCAGCGACCAGAAGCAAGAAGAACAACAACAAGGGGAAATTATTAGACGAGATACTAGATTCCAAAACCAAACTTCTGAAGAACGACAGAACGAGACCAGGGAACTTACTGTTTGAAAAGAGTTCGAGCAAGCGCACCTCCAGAGCCAAGGCAGACTCGTGCCACAGGAGAAACCCACAGGCAACCGCATAATGAAGTTTGGAAGGCAGGAATTCATTCACAACCACACCCAAAGGAAAACCGGAGATTACCATATTCGCTGTAACAAGAACCATACAGTGTAACCAACAAACCCTCGCAGAGCCGCACAAAAGAACCGTACAATCGCGAATGATCGGGAAGCCAAGGTGTTTTGGGCAAAGATCAACCAAAGGGAACTACGCCCGAGGACCGTAGGTGAACATTGAATGAAGCATTAACTCACTCACACTTGCCTAACCAAAATATCTACTACCCATATTGGATGCAACCGCCGAAAACAATAACCGGACATTCCACGTCATAAAGCCCATAACAGGTGTAAAGGCGAGGCTAAGCGGAAGCGTGGGCTGGGTCACATCACTAGGGATGGTAGATATATAACATAGCAAAACAATACCAATTTTCCGACCAAACCCTAGCCGGGTAAATATAAATCGAGGCTGTAATCAAACATTTCACACATTGAAAATAAATAATAAATATGGAATTGAATTTTACCTATTAATAGTAACCAGAACAATGAGGGTAAAATCCAAAGTGATGCAGTTCCATAAATTTTGTTGGGTATTATACGGAGGTATAGCCTGGAGAAATAACACCGGTAATATATAAATGTATACATCTTATTTACAATTAACATGCTGGAAACACAGATAAGTTGTAAACATATATTGCATACAAAACGTAGAAAATTTTCTTCCTCAGGTTGTAACCAAAGATGGACCATAGAAAATTGTGGAGAGAGAAAACTTTGTATCATGCAAACAAGCCTGTCAAGGGTTACCTTGCACATGAACTTCCAGAACCTTACTGGTGGGGTTTCACAATAAATCATTAACTAAGAAATCTTGTGGATAAGACTTAACTACCAGAAATAAACATGGAAGCAGTGAGAACTAGTAAAGAACCTAATCTTATAGTACAGAGGAATGAACTAGCATCAGGAAGTGCTAAACATTCATCTAAATTTCGGTTCAATTATTAGGGTGAATGGTAATCTGGATGGAGACTATTATCATTCAGAAATTTAAACAACTGAACAGAAAATAAGGTGTGGAAATAATACCATTATACCATACAGCTGTATATAGCTTGAGAACAACATCTATTTAGCAATTGGTTATAAAACTGTAACAAAGGTTATGCGAATACATATGCACATTCAGAGAAGAGAATAAGTTTAACCAAGGCGCTTCCAGCAGCGTAACCCAGGATTTTCCTGAGAGTTGCCTCATAGCACATTGGAAGCTCACATAGTACAACCAGATAAGCCACGGGATAAAGCATGGCAGGTAGAAAAAAATATACATAGCTACATTAGAATAACTACTATTCAACTCGACACTAGAGAGATAAAACAAAACCCTCTACCCGAGCAAAAGGGTACAGGTCTCAACCCCTATAGCTCTCGGCTGTACAAGAAAATTACCTTGCTAACTCAACAAGCCTTCAAAACTTTTGGAACTCGGAAAGGTTGCTCAACAAAACCAGTATAATCGACCATCTCAGATTTGAATCATCTAAAGAGCTAAACTCAATCAAAGAACAGCTATTCGGAAGCAATTCCTTACCTGGGCTTCTTAAGCAAGGAAGATAGGTGAGATGTTGACCCTGCAACCTCGCCTGAGAGTCTTGAATTCTTGAGGCGAGCTCTACAACCAGAATGAAACATTACAACCTTAGTTAGTAGAGAGTTGTGGGAGTGTTCAACAGAAAATAAAATTCCAGAGACGAAAATGTCAAATAACAGAAAAAAAACATACACGGATTCTTCCATGTGATAGGGTCACCATATTCCCGTATCTGTTGGCCTTCCAACTTGTTTCAAGGCCTGGCGACAAACAGAGCAGACCCGCAGAAAACTAAGGGGAGAAACAGAGTGGAGCCAAGTGGTGGAAGTGATAATGCAACCGGATTACCGAGAGATGAATAAACCAAACCATGAAAGAGCTGAACCATCGGATCATAACCCAGCCCATCCTCCGTTGATGTGGCGAAAGGCTCGAGATATATGACTGTGGATAGAAGGGCCTGCTCATGCCACGTAGAGGGCAGAGTAGGGAGAATTAACACCGATAGCTAGAGCATTAACCCAAACAATACAATATAACCAGAGCATATTCAATGAAATTGCCAAGTGTAATATATATCCGCCAAGTTTATCGATCGCAAGGAGGTGGGAGATTTCCAAGGTATGTATAGAGTTAATGAGCCTTAGTCCTATAGTACCAAGCTGATAACATCACCATGAACCAACAATCTGGTTGCTAGAAAACTTCACCAACAACCGGAGTAGTAAGGACGGTAGGAGGGTTGCTGACTTAATAGTTTTCATAGTGGTATTTAACAAAGAAAATTTTACTATGGTAGAGTGTGGGAGACATGAAAGAACTCTTCAACTAACAAAGGAAAAACTTCCTTAAGAGACCCTAACCCTTCTGCGCTAGCATGCTTTTAACAAAAAAGCCAAAAAAACTGTGATGAGCCGAGGCCAGATGGCATGCAAGGCCATAATTTCCCAACCAGAATGATTCTTACTTGGTCGTTGTCGAAACCTAACACTGGAGGAGCACCTTCCCCACGGGTATAGGTGCGAGCCTCAGAACGGTAACCAGACACCCTACAAGGTTATAATCCCACACAAAAGGAGTAAGGAAACTGGTGAACAATAACGAAAATAATAGGGTTACCTGAAAACAGTCTTGACCACCTTTGGACCATGAGCTCAAATTGCAAAGACATCAATTCCACCGTGCCAAGTGTGTCTAGTTGCATAGGGGGCTATGGTAAGGACCATAGCAGAGCAGGCTTTGCAGGGAAGCTACCAGAAGAATGAGGTCAATACCATTGCTTTCTAGAGAAGAGTAGAACCTTGGGGTAGTGCCACCGTAGGATCATGAGGAGTGTGCTACACCCTTGATGAGGTAGAGATTCCAAGAGAAGCGAATGGGACCGAAAAGTCTGCTCAAGCCACGTATAGGGCAGGAGCAGAGGAGTTAATGGCAATCACTACGAGCATGGAAGGCCATGTGATGGAAACAATGTGAAACACCCTGGGGTGTTGTGCATCAAGCCGCGTGGAATGCCAACATTAAAAAAAACATACACCATTGCAATTAATCCAGTCAGCTAAATAGCCAAGTCATCAAACATTAATTTGTTTAATAAGTGTGATGAGATGGTAGAAACAAAAACCATTAAAGTTGTAGTAGCGTCATACGTCGAAATAGGTGCCGATAATCAAGTTATGCATTGTACAGTAAATTTTCTTTTATGTGATGGTGAAAATAGTAAATTAATATAGTAGAGACATGAAACTAATGGTCTCACCACCCTTTATCAGAGATTCAAGTAAAATATGAGCCCCTTCATCACAAACTCAAGTAAAACATGAGCCCCTTTACTTGAGTGCATGATGAATGATGAGACCACTACTCGAAACCTAGAACATCAAGAACATTCGTAAACTTGGGCACAACATATATCCAAAAAATAGTCTCAAATTTAAGCTTCAGGAAAGCTCACTATGAGTTGTTGGCGCAATGGTTAAATAAGATAGTCTATGAAATCATCGAGAGCGTATTGCCAAGAATCAGCCTCCAGGAGCAAATAATTGTTGATGTAGTCATTGCTTCCGATGGACATTAAATAGATGGTCACTAAAGAATTTATTCGCTTTGGCATGCCCGATTTTATTGGAAACGGACATCTTGGTCCCTTGAAACAACTCTATTTGGCTGCACAAACAGAGTCGTTGAATCTACGTGAGCATACAGTCAATAGGTGAGAAAATGAAATTAACCAAAAAAAAAAAAACAGAGGAGCGAGTAATGTTGAGTAGTTATTACAAAAAGATATCCTATTTCGTTTAGAATGCCTCTGCCACCTAAAGCATAGTTGACACCTTGTATCAACACGGTGTTGTCATCAGTGGATGGATCCAGGATCGAGGCCGGGATTGGCAAACCTGTTTTCGCAGCTGAAATATTAGCAACACCCAATCAAATCAATACCTCCAAAATGCCCAATATACAAATAAATATTCACAAGGTGAAACAAGTTGAATTGTGGAAGCTGCGGGATGTAAGAAATACCAACTATATCACAAATGGTTCGACCATTGGTGTATCTGCTAGTAGGCATTCCATTACCATAATCAATGCCATACCATGGATAATTGGACTTGGCTAGACTCCGTGGCAGGTGATTGCTGTTTCTAGCATCTGACAAAGAGTCCTCGAATATAAAGGATACATGCTTTATCTCTCTTTTTGCTTCACCTGTGACAGTGTGTAACGTCACCACCATCATGATTTCCATGAAACATGTACTCACTGCCTCAATCACAAGCCTCTACATTACTCCCCTCATATACTCAAAATGCTCTGTTGCAATTGTTGTTGTGTTCGAATTACACGTTGCGATCCTTTGGTATTTATAATAAAAGGTGGAGATTTTAGTATTGTTGTCCAATACATAGAGTCAAGTATGAATATGTTATGAAACCAGCTCAAGAAAAGATAGAAAAGATAGATCAACGACTTAGAATTCAGCCTCTTCGAGGGGGCAACCTCCTTTACATTACATAAATGAACAATTCTT
>APFE030759090.1:19719-36205 GCA_000404065.3 Pinus taeda | reverse complement strand
GATTGAGATCTCGATAATCGACGCAAATGTGGATCATGCCCTATTTTTTTGTCACCGGGACAATATTGGACACCCAGTCTATAAGGGGGATGGGATAGATGAACCCAAATTTCAGAAGCTTTTTAGCTTCACCCTTAATAGCGGCTACCTTCCTAGGGTGCACCGGATGAAGTCGTTGGCGAACGGGCTTTGCGTGCAGATATGTTGGTATTTCGTGCACTACAATGGTAGGATCAATGTCGGGCATTTCTTCATAGGACCACACAAAAACATCACGAAATTCATGAAATAGACGATTATATGTCTTGATCTCATTCGGAGAACAAGATACCCAAATATGAACGTGTTCAACGATACCGGGTTTGATAGAAATGTCAATCAACATCGTTTGGGTAATATTACCCAGATTTCCTTCCGACCATACTTCATGAGTAACAAACGATGGCGGAAGTAGAGAAGAGGACTCTTCGAAAATGGTAGACATGACCGCCGAGCGAGGTAGGAACGAGGAGCGATGATGAGTATCGATCCAAGGTGGTTCCTCGAGAGACATGACTTCCATGATACCTTCATCAACAAGGAAGGTCTCAGCTAAGGGATTAGATGATTCCAAAGTGCCAAGCCACGAGGATTGAGAGTACATATCGAGAGAGGTCTTCAACATAAAAGAATCATAGGATGCAGAACTCGAAGGCAAAATAATTTCTACATAATTGACTTTGGCGGGACTAAGTGGCATAGCCTCGCCCCAAGAATCAACAAGACCTGGTGAAGGTATGACCCAAGGATCAGATTTGAATGAGATCATGTTGACAAAGGAAACATGAGGAGGTGGGAGTGGAAAAATTCCCATTAAGGCAGAATCTTTGAAAAGACCTACCCCCACACTCTCATAGGGAGCACCAGTGTGTTTAACGTATGGAACATTTCCATCTAAGGAGGAAGAGGCAAAGAAAGACAGCTAGTCAATAGTGACAATATTCCCTTGATGAGGAAAATGAATCACGCGAAATAAAGAGGAGGCCACGGCATGCATGGCATGGGTCCAACTTCGACCGAGTAGAAGATTATAATTGAGATTGGTGTCAACAATTTCTACTTTGACTTGCATTGTCTTTCCTTCTAGGGTGGTGGCAAGGTTAGGTAAGACACCGAAGGGTCACAAATCTCACCCATCGAAAGCTTCCAAAGTGTTCGGAGATTGGTTCAAAGAAGGAGAACCAATAGCCTTCAAAATGCGGTCGACATGATGCAGGTAGAAGCACCTTCATCAATGACAGTCTAATGGATGATTGATGATTACCTAAATAAGAAAGGAAATCTAATGAGGGAGACGTGGAACATGGTTCTCTAAATCAAAACATATCAAATTGGAATCGGTGGGATCGATGCCCCCGATAGCTGACAGCAAAGATTTCCGCTGTGATGGGTAGATTTGGAGTACCTCAAGAGCCGACATGACTGACGGCGCCTGAGTCAAATCCTCAACAATATTGTAGTATTGAGTAGCATAGGCATTGGGGTTATACAAGGATTTCTGCAGCACACCTCGAGAGGGTGACTACATAGCGGAATCAGGGTTAGGGCACTCAATATGAAGAGGGCCAGAACTAAAGGTAGGAGAAGAAGGTGCTACTTCTTTCTCTTTCCCAGCTGTCGAAGCAGGAGTTTGACAGTATTTCGATCTAATAGCCACATTAATAGGTGTACTCATCATGAACACTTGAGATCCGGAGGAAGTAGATTAGGGTTGGTCGAAATAGCTCTTTGAGGATAGCGAGGGTCCCTTTGAGAAAGTGACTAACTTCAAATCATCGGGGACAATCCTTAGTGTAGTGATCTTCCTCACAAATGAGGCAGGGATACTTAGGTTTCTGTTGTGAATATTTGCCAGCAGATGATTTAGGAGGACCCTGTTTCGGGGCATCGGCTTTACCCTTGCCTTTGCCTTTCTTCTTTCCTTTCAAGGATTTGTCCGTTGTAGTAGACTAGACAGCGTGGACCTCTGAGGTTTTACTAGGGACAGGTGGATTCTGGGATGAACTATTAAGAACAGCATTTGAGACTGACTTCTGTTGGAAGAAGATTTAGCAGGGGTCTAGGATACTGAACCAATAACTCCATCAACGGGAGGTACAGATTGTGACTTTGATGCTGCGGGATCAGATGATGGCATGGAGCATAGGGTAATAACTCGTACAAAGTGCCAGGCTGAGAGTAGACTAGATCCAAGTCTTGGGCACGAGTGATGGCCTGCTCTTCAGTGACGCATCCACCCATAGCTATATCGTGAGAAATTGGGGCCACAAATGATTTGGTGAACCATCCAGTGAGAAACTAATTAGGAATCTCAAATTTGATCAGGCAATGTCTACGTCTACGTCTCCATTCATGGATGTTATCAGAGATGTGTGTTGTAGTATCTTGCTTAAGCGATGTGAGAAAATAGGTGACAGTTTCATAGCGAACCGACAACTGAAATTGCGTGAGGAAAGCCATGGCTAAAGAGTTAAAGTCATGGTAAGTACTTCGAGGTAGCTCGATGTACCACTTTGCTGCAGCACCCATGAGGGTTCATTGGAAAAGACGGATACAAATCGAATCGTCAACGTACAAGTTCGACGAGCACTAGAGGTGATATATCATCATATGGGCTTGAGGATCTTCTTTAGCTTTCGCATCGAACTTTGGAAAATCACTTGGTATCTTGGATGGCACTAGAGGCCAGTACAGTGAAAGAAGGATTGGATCATTGGTAAGGTGAGATACGTCTGGCAACTCGAGTGTAACCAAGAATGGTAATTGGGTGTTAAAAGACATGGGAGGTCGATAAGCGGGTCCGTACGGAGGAGCCAATCCCTACTAAAAAGGATTTTGGCCCCACAGTGCGGGATTTTAGTCATATGGCTTCTAAGGTTTCCCCCATAGCGGATTACCTTAACCATAGGGAGGATTTTGACCTTGAATACCTTGGAACTGTCTAGCCATAGGTTGTTGATAAGCAATGTATGGGTTAAAAGGTTGTTGAGCTTATTGACCTTGGACATATGGATATTGGACCGGTTGTCCTTGAACATATGAGTGATGAACCTGTTGTCCCTGAACAAGAGGGTTTTGGACCTATTGTCCTTGGGCATAAGTTTGATACACTTGTTGCCCTTGGACATAGGGATTTTGTACCTGATGCCCTTGCCTGGCAAGATTCTGAACCTATTGACCTAGGACATGAGGATTTTGAGTTTGTTGCTGTAGGACTTGACCTTGACCCTGCCCCTACAAGGGTTGACCCTGTTGATATGTATACAAGGGTTGTTTCTACCCTGGTTGGTTTTTCTATGGAAAGGGTTGACCTTGCAGTTGCAAAATTTGTCCCTGAGGCTATAGAGGTTGGCCCTGCGAGGACATGGGTCAAGAGGTGTGTGGAGCATATTGCATCTGCTACTGTGTGATTTGCTGCAACTGTTGCAAGGGTTGACCTTGCAGTTGTTGCAGTTGACCTTATTGCGGGTTAATTTTCCCTTGTGGTTGTGCGGAGAGCCCTTGCTGCAACAAAGGTTGTCCTTGCTACTACAAGGGTACTTGAACAATGCCCGGGAAATTTCAGAACTGAATCTGGCCATAGCCAAGCTAGATGTACTGCTCAGATTGGAGGGTATAAGGTTGATTAACCATTCCTTGAGAACCATATTGAACATAAGGATTTTGGTATTGGACCTGAGCCCCATAGGGCTGCTGATACTGAAAATTTCTCATTTCAGATAGACGAATGGGATTTTGAACCTGTTGGTATTGGACATTGCTTGATCCAGTAGGATCAGCAGGGTTATGAATAATACCAAAAGAAGGTTGGTTTATACCAAGAATTTGAGTTTGTGAATTGCTCACATTAGTGGCACCTAACACCATAGAAACATTCAGGTTTTTCCCCCCAGGCGATGGCACAACTTTGCCACTAACTAGAGGGATGGAGGAACTGACAGAGGCATTCATTGAAACTGTCGGTTGTGCCTGACGGGTAACTGGGATTAACGATACAAGGGTATTTGGAATGGTGGGTTGCACCGGGACTGAGGTAACAGCCTGTTGGGAAGTCATGTTCGTAACAAATGGACCTGAAGTAGGCATGGAACCTGACGCCCAAACAAGGTTATGGTAAAGTGATGAGGCACTAGGTGTACCTGAAACCAACTGTGCCAAAGACACATAGTTGGGTGGAAAACTGGAGGGAATACCCCCTGAATAGGGGAACCCTTGGGAGGAAAAGGTAACTCTTCCCCCTCAACAGTGTGTAGAGTAGACTTCGGACTCATTCAGAGAGGTTATTGGATCATCACCTTTGGGTTCCATGTCTAGAAACAAACGATGACAAATGGCCGAAGAAGTATGAGGGGATAGTTACAAAGGAACACCTGGCTGGTCGTACGGACTCTAAGGGCGTTGCAGTGATACCACAACAGGGTCAAATAGAGGATTCATAGGGTAGATAACCAGTCCAAGCTGACCATTAGTGTTTGGCAAGTTCTCAGGAATTTGAACGGGATTGTCCGAAGATTCTAGGCCAAGATCAGTAGATGACCCAGTATCAAAAGTAGGCATAGGATAGGATGACAAAGGTTGAATGCTCAGAACAATTTTTAGTTCAACACCTTGGTCCTCGAGTGACTTTGGTAACTCAGGATATGACTCCTCAGATAATCTTTCAAACAAAGGAGAGGAAGAGGAATTGGGTGAACCAAATGGTTCAGCCACGATGACCTTGTCTTAGTCGACAGAAAAATTAACTTCAAGGCTTTAAAATGTTCTTTTAAAGGAAAGTCATGATTTGGTCTCACAGAATACTAACAGGGTGTTTTTGGATCATGGGCAATCAATTATTAAGATGCATAAAATACTGGTGCTCTTTCATTTTTTAGGAGTCGAGAAAGAAAAAAAGATGAATCTATCACTTTCGATTGGAAACGAGCTCGAAAGGACAAGTTCTTGAATGATCTTTTAATTTTAATGAGTCAAAAATATCAAATGAATACTCTAGATGATCTAGGTAAACAAGATTACCAAGCAACCGTGAACTGCAGAATACCTCCCAACAAACTGAGAAGTATGAGCAGGCAATCTCCCCGAATGTTGTGTTCTGTGTATCACGTTTGCAAGGTAGTTGACTCAAATTCCTAAGGATAAAAGGATTGCAACCTATAGGGATCTCCCGTTATATACTCGATAGTACGGAGAGCACAAACCCATATTAGTGTTGTCTAATGCCGAAGCTAACGACAGCTACTAGGTTTAAGGATGTCGAACACGTCTCTAGCCTAGACCTTCTAGATATGATCGTTAATGTCAAATGCGCCTTAGGTTAATTGAATTCATTTTAAAGTTTATCTTGAGTTATGTTTCATTTTTCAGGTCTTAGCTATGTGACTCGAAAAACTTTAAATGCAACTAAATGAGACAAGACCCTTTCAATTCAATGAAATGCCTACACTATAGAGGGTAGAAACTACTCAATCAAATGCAAACAATCAAGCAACTAAAAACAAAATGATCTTTAACTACCTTACTTTTTTGAAAAAATAAACTAATGAACAATGCATTCCAATTCCTATTTTCTTGACAAGAACTTATCTATTAGTCCCTTCAAAAGAAAAAGAGTTATTTTCCTTTCCCAAATTCTAATGCAAATCTAGTCTTTTAATGATGCAAGCTATCGTAGCACAATGATGCAACAAACTAGAATTTCATACTTTTTTCATGAAACAACGAAAAAAACTTTTCACATATAATTCTTCATTGAAAAAGTTCTTGAGACAATAAGCTCTTCAAGCAGATGAAAACATGAAAAGAGAAACTCATTCAGACTAATGAAACACCGACTTTACCAACCACAAGACAAGCAATGTGATGCATGCCAGAAAAGAAACGTTTAGACAAGCAAACAAAAACTTTTCAAACTTGTGTAATAGAGGTCAAAGTCGTAAAAGGACCAAAAATGAAATGCAAGGAGTAAGTACACCTACAACACGACTTATTGAGTTCACAAACAGCTGAATGGACGACAAACTAGATGCCCTAGTGTCGCTGACCACTCAATGACTCAATCAATCAAGTAGAAAGATGATAAGCCAACAAGCAAACAAAACCAAGTGAAAAGCAACTTTCTAGTCAAGGAGAAAATGGTCCAAAAGGTTTACGGGGTCAAAATCACAAGAGCAGAACACACTGGCCAAGATTGGGGTAAGGCCCTAATCTTCACTTACAGGCATCGACGCAACTGTCTAACTGACAACAAGCGCCAAAGGTTGGTCGGCGCGACTGTTTCCCAGCAACTCCTGCTGATCGGCGCAACTATTAGCGAATTAAGCGTGCTGATCGAGGGAGCTAAGGAAAAAAAATTGAAATAGGGACCAGATCTTCTACTATGAATTTTAGACTCAGGCCAGTAAGCAGGAGAAAAGAAATAGAATCAAAGGGAAAAGGTGGAACTAGAAAATTTCTCATGAAATCCAAGATAAACAAAAGGATTGGGATACCCCAGTGGAGTCACTAATTTGTGGTGAAGTAAAATTATAAGTGCGAACATAGACAAATTCTTCTAGCCCGATAATGGGTCTAGCCACAACAGATACATCCTATGGAAGATTTCCTTATGTTAGAACCAATTAAGAGGGCCTACCTTTTAGTACGCTTATCCCATTTGATGATGTCCTTGCTTGCTTTCTCTAACTATTTCTTGCTTCCTTCTTCAAGCACCTGAAACAAGTAAACAACAGCAAACAACAACTATGATAATAGAAAAATTGTAATTCAACGTACTTAACAAGTCAAGAAACATTAAGCCATGAATATGTAAGATGACAAATCATGTAGGAAATCAATCAATAGTTGCATATATTAATATCCAAGAGAGATTACAACCATTGTCTTGATGTTGCAGTCCTCCTCTGACAAGACCAGATTCCCACGCACTTCTGCTAGCATTCCATGATGGCCTCAATCCACAATATTTTTAAGGCTCTTCTCTTTAGGCTTCACTCAAAACCAAATCACACTTCTCCGTCACAAAACTAGATAGCCACAACTAAGAATAGCTTGCTTTTTACTCCAAACCAAAATAGCACTAGCACACCAACATTAACCCTAGCTTGTGCTTGGGAAGAACGGAGGTTTGTATAGGATGAATAGATGGGAGATGGATCCTCTTCTCATGGGAGAAGGGCTTATCCCTTGAGGTAGTTCCATCATTATAGGGGAAAGGAGCCCAAACTGACATCCTCGACCCCATCCGGCCAAACCATTTAGCAGACTTCCATTACGAAGCTTCTAGAGCTAGAAGCTTCAGCTCCTAATTTAAAAAAAAAAATCCATAACAAGACCAACATGACTGGAACACAGCTCAGTCGCTCCGGTTGGCGCTAGGGATAGTGCTAATCTCTGCATATCGGAGTGGAGGAGACAAAGGCCATTAGTGCCAATCTTGTAAACTGGGCAAAACAAAAGTTTCAGGGGAAATGGTGCAAAAAGGAATTGACCTACTCATGAAGAGGGACACAATGGGAGTTTCTTCATGAAGGGAAAGCATGCAGGGTTCATTGTAGAGTTCCTCCAGGATCAAGGAATGGGGAGTACAGGGGTAGTGACAAAATGTTGTGTAACAAGAAGTTGTAGGTCTTTTTTATAATTGTAGGTATAGTAATGGAACTCGTCATTCTAAGAGGCCTAGTTGTGATCCAGACTGAAACAGGAACGCAACAAATTACAGAGATAACCATATACACAAAGATGCAGCGGAAATAAAACTTCATTTCATTAATGGAAAATACTGAAATATGCTTACAACGAGAAATGGAAATAAACCAGCTAGGGCGATGGTAGCTTATCTCTGAGAAGAGATGTGTAGCTACATGCCTCTGAACTGTGTTACAATGAGGCTCGAAGGCCTATTTATTCTTGAGAAACAATGGAAAACCCTTCACATTCCAAAACCTAACCCTAGAAGATGAAACGCTAAATTGTGGGCTTCGTTTTTGGGTAAGTTGGTACATCAACTTCCCGGGGTCGCGAATTGGTCGTATTATCTCTGTTTGACGCATGATAGCCCGTTGGAAAGATCTCTTCGAGGACTACAACGGAAAAAATGTTTTTTAGAAAAAAAAAATGTTGGCGGTAGATTTCCCAAAAAACGTCAATTAGGGCCTCAAAACGGCTTCGGAAGTTTAGGACCCAAAAAACTGCTAAAAATAGTAAACTATGCTATAATTAAGGAAACTGAAAAAACTAAAAGAAGCACTAGAGGGGATCAACGTGGAATTAGCGGGTGGCCACCAATATCCCCCTGGCTCAAGTTGTGATAATAATAATAATAGGAAATTTTTTTGTTATGAACAATAGATTTGAAAATTTTTGTTTTCAAAAATATTTCAACAAGAGATTTAAATAAACTATTTGAAAATCTATGCTAACTAATTTATTTCAATAAAATTGTTAAAATAAAATATTTTAATGGTGTACATAAAAAGAATAATCAATGTGGGTTATCAATAAAATATTTTAATATGAATTAACATTAATGTATACTTAAAAATACATTATTAATAAATAAATAAAAAACATTTTAATTTGAATGTACATGTTATGTAAATTATTGTAATGTCAATTATCTCTAATGGTTAACAGCATGTGTTTCCTCTGAAGAGGTCACAAGTTCAAAACCAGAGGAGGGTAGAGTATGTATGCCTTCGTATACTTACCAGTGAAAGCGATGCGCGGAGGTGGGTCCCTTGTCCCACAAACAAGGGGGTCTCATACATAAATTTGGTGTCTGGCTTGGTTGTGACCTTAAAGGCATGTTATTGTTATTGTTACTGTTTATATATCATTTTAAAAAATTAATGTATATATCATGAAAAAATTAAGTTTTATGATTAAAACGATTATTTGGTCTTATATATACTCTATTTTGCATTTAAAAATACAATTTAAATAAAGAAAAAAAACATTATATTTTGCACTCTGAAGAAGTTTGCACGTGAAGAAATTTGATCCCTCTCTACTCATGTTAGATCCGTACTTAAGATGGATCTATGTTGGTATTAACATATGCACACATTAATATATGTGTGTGTGGGCTTTTTATTAATATATAATTGTTTATAATTAATTTTTAAAATATATTTTTTAACATAAAAGGTTACATAGTAGCTATTGCCTGCCGCTTAGCTTAAATTAGTTTAATTAAATAAAAAAAATAACAAAGACAAAGATTTCACCACAAAAATAAAACAACTAATAAAATATTGTATTTCTGAAATTGTTTATATTAACATACATATGTCTATGTGTGTGTTTTATTTTTATTAATGTATATAATTGTTTATAATTAATTTATTAAAATATGTTTTTTAATAAATAATAATCATAAACCAAAAATTTATGAAAATTTTATCATTATGAAAAAGAAGGTTATATTAAACTAAAAACAAAAAATAGTAATTAATAGAAATAAGTTACTAACAACCCATAATAAACCCAACCAATCACTTTCAAATATATATATATTATATATATCCCAAGGTTAAACTATGGACAAGTGTCATAATTTTTGGTCAGACAACTAATGCAGTAGTCTATAACGCGACTTTTGAAAGCTTTTCCGGCTGATTTTTCCGGTCAAAATCCGGCAGCAATTCATTGGAATCTCAAGTTTGATAGCTAGTTTCTGCATAATCAATGGCTCCCAGGGGTTTTTCAGGGCGTTGAATCCAAATATGCAGTTAAAAAACCATTTTAACTGCTAAAAATCAAGATTTAACCTCATTTCTTCTGCCGGATTCAGTCACTGGAATCTCCAAAAAGTCGCATTATAGACAACTCCCAAACTAATACCAAGTCAAAGACAACACTGAATGGGTTATACCATGTCGTATAATAATAAGTCATCTTCAATTCAAAATATGATGTAAAAAGAAATGAATAAAACTAGTAACTAATAGAAATGGAATTTACTAAACAACCCATAATAAGAGTTCAACCAATCACCTTACAAATAAATAAATTTAAATAAAATTAAAAAAAGACAATTGAATTCTTAATGTTAAACTATGGATAAGCATCATAATTTTTTAGTCAAAGACAAATTAATACGAGTAAGGCAAGTATAATAATATTGAATTAGAAGAATAAGATAAATAAGGTCAATGAAAGAATTAATATAAGTTGTAGTCTATTTTATGTTTTGGAAGGGTTTGTTGTTTAAATTGTCTACAATCTTGTAGGGATTTCTTGGAATCACAAGTTTGAGTTGTAAACTCTCCACAATCCAAGTGGCCCTGAGGTTTTCCATGATGTTAAATCTATAAGCCCATTTTAAAAAACAAAATTTAAGGTTTAGCCAAAATAAATCCCCTCATTCCAGGAAAACTCTAAAACATAACATATTTAGACAATGTTATACCCTAATATAATAAATAGTGATATAATACAAAAAATATATAATAATATATATATATTTATAATTTAAACATACACAATAAAATTATTTTAATATAATTAGTGTTTATTCATTTATTACTCTAATCTACTCTACATTATAATATTATCTTTTAACTCACTTAATAAATTTAAACTAAATATATCCCCTTCCTCTTTATTATTATATCACCATTTATTATGTTAATTTTTTCATTGGTGTTATTTTTCGTGTTTTGTAATCTAATATTATTTAATAGGCGTGAGTTTTTTTCTTTGTATTATTATATCACCATTTATTATGTTAATTTTTTCATTGGTATTTTTTTCGTGTTTTCTAATAGAATATTATTTTAATACTACACTGATTTATAGTTTTTTCAATGGTGTTATTCTTTTTTTTCTAATTTAATATATTTTTAATATTAAACTGATTTACTATAAGTGTAGTTTTTTAATTTACAGGTGAAATTGCATTCTAGTTAATTTAAATCAAAATTAGAGAGTTTTTTTTGTTAAGTTTAGTAGATCTTCTTTTTCATTAATTATAAAGCAAATTTACACCGCATAGATTGGCTAGGTGGCCTCAACTTGCCCAATGGGAAACCAAGTCTGTTGGCCACCTATCTGCATTGTATGTCATCTAGAAACAAAAAAAAAAAAAATCAGTCTTTATATCCAAGCTATATAAGTCTCATATTCTTGTCCATAGTTTAGAGATCTACATAAATATATATTTGCATAAGGAAATGTAAAGGCTATCCGTATATATAAACAAAACCATAAAAGTAGATTAGCTAGTCATGCTGCTCAGCAGAAGCATATTTCACCCGCACTGGATCTTTTGCATTCATCCCTGACATCTCTGTCTAGACCAGGATACAAGGCAAGTGCCTCTCAATTCGGTCAAGTCGAACATCTTGTTTGTGCAGTTGGAACTGTACCTTTTGGAATTCCTATTTATAATTTGGCATGCCTTGGATACTGACAACCATGCCCACCGAAATTTGTTCCATAGCCTTACCCAACAGACTTTTCATCAACCAGTACAAGTAGAGGGTTTGATTGAATTGAGTGATTATGTCCCTCGTGTTTCCAGGATCTAGAACAAGGGTTCTCTAGTCCTCCATTTTCGTGTTTGTCTCACTCTCATGTTTTAATTCTTCTTCCCAATCTTCTAACAGTTTACGAATTTCCTCATTAGTACCTTCACGATAAGAAACTACCACTTCACTTTTTAACCTTTCAATAGATTTCCTGCCTCTGTGACCCTCAAACATGCTTGGTTTCGTGTCCTTCCTAGTTGCTTGGACCCTCCTTTCATGGACACGGGTTTTTGCAAGACGTGCCATGGTTTTTTCTGACCCAATCTTGTTCATTGCAACAAACCATAATCAAGTTACAATTTAGCAAAATATGGCAGGGAGCTTTCACACAGGTGGTAGGATTATCGATCACCAACCCGCCTTCCTCAGACCCTCTCCTGACAGTTGCATTTCCCGGCCTCTCGAGGTCGTAGGTCAGTTTCCTGGAGGGGGCCAACCCACAACCAGCGGATACACTTCGCCTAAGACACCTCCTGTCAACCTCAATTCACTTTGTTTCTTCTCCTCAGTTCCAGGTTGGTAAACATCGCCACTTGCTAGCTCTTCGCCAACCATGACTAGCATACCCTTTACCCTCTGCCCAGGACATGAGACGAGGACCCGTCCCAACCATCCACCCATCCCTGAGCCCCATGAAATCACCATCACCATTCTGTCTACCATTGCCAATTTCACTCCCTTGCTAGACTTCCCGCCCATAATTCTCAACCTTCTCCCTCATGTTGAGGTTGCAACCTCCCTCTCTATAGCTACACATGGACCTAAAGCATAAGATACCACCCAGAATGAAGATGGGTTGTCCAACTCTACCCCCAAGGCTCATCCCCCTAGCTTCACTAGCAAAACTCTTATGAACTACAAAACTAGGCCCTTTGTCCAGTGCCAACAAAATTCTGATATTCAAGGAAAAGAGAAATAGATAGTATGTTAAACGGGTGTGAGAGGCAGACACAGAACCAAGCATATGCCACCAGCCTACATCCCTGGCACTTCTCAATTTTGTAGGTCTCCCCCATAATTCCTCCCCTCTCCCCCAAACGAAAACCAGAGTAGGTCAACATTACGAGAGCGTAGATATATCTGAGTACATACCAATTACCCTTCACGCATAGTTGGTAAGCTTGTTGTAGTTGGTGGTGCCACAGACCCTGCCAATTGTACCAATCACCTCGCCCGCAAACATTCCGATCAACACCAACCTTCCCTCATTCACTGTTACTAAAACCAACGTTGTCTTTAAGAACTTGAGTTTAAATTATTTAATATGCATAATACGATTACCCCGAGGTTTTTCATGGTATTGAATACATTTATGCATTCAAAATTGAATTTTAAACAACATAAATTCTTGAAATTTTATTGCAGGATTTTAGTGAATTATAGTGAAAAGTGTTATTTTGTCTATAACTTAGACTACGCCTTTATTATATATATTTTACTATTTTGACCAATTCCCTCATTAGTTTAAATTCATTCTATTATTTTAATAACATTTGTTTAGCAATCAAATGATTATGGAGCATGTAACCGACATCAAGAATTGTAGGACTCGCTCCTCAACAGTAGTGGAACCTACAGAGAAAACAAAACACCATGTATGCATTGAAGAGACTAGGGTCATTGCAAGGATTGATCATTTCCATCATTGAAGGTTTAGGGAGCCCACAGAAATTGAAAAGAGACCTTCTAATCTCAATAGGGATGATGGTTGCAAAATTAGTAGTTGTCAGATCACTGCCCTTTCTTTTTAAGTGTTTTTTTTTTTTTTTTTCATTTTTTTTCTCGCCCTCGTTAATTTTTTTTGTAAGCTTGGTAGTACTTTCGCGATTTATATTATCTATCCAAAATCAAGTTTTCCATTTGTTCCAGGTGGCCTCAACCTACCCAAAGGAAACCAGGTGGCCACCTATCAACATTAAAAGTTGTCCAAAATTTAAATAAGTCTTTCTCTATCAACCTAACGGCGTTATCTATATTATCTATACTGCAATTCAATTTTAACAAGTAAAAGCTATTTGTCATGGAACTTCAACAAAATCTAGCTGGAAATATGTTTTACTCCTTGTCTGAGGATATCACTGGGGCTGGCACTTTGGCATTGGAACCCATCATCTCGCTCCTCTTCATATCCTACAGTGTTTGTTCAATTTTCCCTAGTGCTAAGCTATTTCGATAAGTTTGGATATGGATTGCCACTATCTCCCTAAGTAACTCTGGTTTGATGGGATCTTTCTCCTTGGTTTCCTCTTGTGCCTCCAAACCTCTATTTGTTGCATGTTCTCTATTGAGAGTCATAGCCCAGGCCACCACATTCTTCATGGCCTAGTATTGCTGGATTGTTTGTCTGAAGAGTGTGTGCCATCTGCAGGAGTTACCTGGGTCATGAACCATGTCCTCCCATTCTTCCATGGGAATTTTTTGGTTTCTTATGTTGTCATTTAGTTCTCGCTCCCAGCCAGCTATTTTGGCTCTGACCTCTGGTGGTTTCCCTGTCATGTATGCATTAATGAGGGTCTTCATGTGTTCTTGTCCTGTCTTTCTCCCTCTCTTGCTTTGCTCTTTGTTGGAGCTTCTCACCCCCCTGCAATCTTTTTACCTATGTCTCTCTTGCCCTTCTTGGTCGCTTCTTTTCCATCTCTTCCCATGTTGTCTTCATCGTTGTTATTGTTTGTTTCTTTCCTTTTGCTAGCCTCCACTTTGTACTAGACACAGTTTATGGTAAAACCTATCACATAACCATAAAAAGTATCAGTGTGCTATTGGTGTAACACCCAATCAATTTTCCAATTATTTGAGCCATGTTTGGTATCCCTCTCAAGACCAGACGGCCTGAGATTATTTGAAGTTCCTTTGGCTTTCCCCCCACCGTCTCATGGTTTGGGTTTTTGCTGACCCTCTCTTCTTTTATCCTCAAGTGAGTCTCTCTTCGTCGTCTGTCTCCCAAATAGTTCGACAGATGCATCCTCACAGGACTGCCACTAGGGTAGTCTGAATTGTTATTTTGTTCTTTGCAAGGAAGCTTGACCATGGAGAGCCTATTTGGGGACCTAGACAGCAAGACCATGGCCGTATTCTTCATAAAACCAGGTAAATTACTTCTTTTTCAATTTTCTCTATCCTCTTTATTCTATATAACTCTCCATTTTTTCTCTTTGTTTTGCCCGAGGAATTCCCAGCAGGATTCACAAGGGCCGCGATTTCTCAAATTTCATCTCTTGAGGCCACTATGGTGGATTCCTCTCTACTCTTGGTGCCTGCAACATCCCCTCTGAGCCTCAGGCGCCACCTGGCTGGAATGGGATTCCTCAGCCTAGCATCCTTACCAAGTTCGCTCATTTTTCCTCTGCTTGCTCCTTCCTTTCTAAATGCCTTCTTCGGCGCCAAGGGTTTTATTCTATCTTCACTCCTTAACAAATCTATATTGTTCACCCAGCCAGAGTTCTAGGAGTTCCTGGGAGTCAACTCTAACAGAGTCCCTACCTAACCTGAGCACCTTCCCTAGTCCTATAATGAATGGCATCCTAATTCTTCTTAGGTTTAGGGTAGTAGAACAACATACCGACTATCAGAGATGGCGTCACTGCTATCCCTGGGCTGCATCATCGTTCCTCTACCACCTTTCTTCGCTCCTCCTCTCGTTCTCGCCTTCTTCATGCAACTACCTACTGTCTCTCTTCCCTTATGATTTATTCCCAATCTATCCTTTCTCACGCTAGCTCTCATTAACTCTCGCTTACTTTCAGCTGCTCTTGCCGCATGTCCTCTTTCATTGTCCTGCCACTTGCTAGTGTCCTCCTGCCTACACTCTCGCTGGCCCCCCTGCCATCCTCATTGTCTTCCTTTCTTGGCTCCATCGACCTGCTCTCGGGGTCTGCTCCTTCCCTGCCCTATCCGCCCACCTGCCCTTCCACTGTCCTCTCCCTCCACTTCCCAAACTTATTCATGTCCTTGCACTCATGTGGACGATGCCTGCCATTTCCTGTCCCATCTCCACTGGCCCGCCTCCTCCATGTTGTTAGACCCCGATCAAGGATTTCTCGCCCTCATTATTATTATTATTGTATATTTCTATTAATATTAATTAATTAATAATGATAATAATAATTTATTGATTATATATATATAAGGTTTTATTCATTCATCAAAAGTTGAGCACAAGAAATTTGATCCCTCTGGGCTTATGTTAGATCCGTACTTAAGATGAATCCATGCTGCTATTAACATATATACACTTTAATATGTGTGTGTGTGTGTTTTATTAATATCTATAGTTGTTTATACTTAAATTTATTAAAATATATTTTTATATAATTAATTAAGTCATTCACTTTAATATATGTGTTGTGTATGTTTTTATTATTATCTATAGTTGTTTATAATTAAATTTATTTAAAATTATATTTTAATTACAATAAGAAGTCATCTTCAATTCAAAATCTAATGAAAAAATTAATTTATGGAAAAAAAAAAAAAAAAAAAAAAAAAAAAAAAAAAAAAACAATAAACAATCTAAACACCCCATAATAAGAACTCAACCAATGACCTTACAAATAAATAAATTGAAATAGTAATAAAAATTAACAAAATTGAATACGTAATATTGAATTAGAAGAATAAGAAAAATAAGGTCAATGGAAGAATTAATATAAGTCGTAGTCTATTTTATGTTTTGGAAATTTTCTTGTTTAAATTGTCTACAATCTTCTAGGGATTTCTTGGAATCACAAGTTTGAGTTGTAAACTCTCCACCGTGCAAGTGACCCAAAGGTTTTCCATGGTGTTAAACCCATAGCTGCAGTTATATACCCATTTTAAAAAACAAAATTTAAGATTTAGCCAAAAAAAAATTGTCTAATTCCAACCAAAACTCTAAAGCATAACATGTTTAGCCAATGTCATAACCTAATATAATAAATGGT